>CM062808.1:470789667-471073554 GCA_031772625.1 Pinus tabuliformis | reverse complement strand
TGGAGTAACTAAGCATACATTAGTTGTTTTTATTTCATAGATTAGTTGAATTTCATTTTCTTATTTGATTTCATAGATTAGATGAATTGGTTTTTGTTATTTTGTAGTTAGATTGATCTAAACTGAAAGACAATTTCTAGCACATATAGTGCACGCATGCTTCACAAGTTTACGAAACCCCGGGTTGACAAATTAAATGACAGGCAATCACTTTGCCCCAACACATAGTACACAGACTTACCTAGTGATGGAACCTTCACAAGGTCCAAACACATCACTGTGCCCAAGCTCTAATATATGTTTCTCCCCCTTACCATCAGAGGGGAAACTCACCCGATTCTGCTTCTCATATACACAATTTTCACAGAAATCAAAATCCAAAGAGCTTTTACTGATACCTTCTACCATACTTTACCATGAAGTATTTGAAGGCCCTTCTCTCCAATATGTCCAAGCCTTTGATGCCACAACATGGTCTTCTCTCCAAAGACCACTAGATTTTCTGCTTAACTTTCAGGAACCGCAAACTTGTTGCACCCATCAACAACAGTGCTACCTTGCAGCTTGTACAGAGTTCCAATACGAACTACCCACATCAATACCAGTGTTCCCTAACCCATCTTGCAGGTATCCTTCTTTAACACTGTTTTTACACCTGCATCATCCAGCTTGCTTACGGAAATAAGATTTCTGGCCAACGCAGGAATATGCAAAACACCTGGAAGTGTTCTAACACTTCCACCTTGCAACTTCAACTTTACTTTTCCACAACCAACGATTTTAGCCTTTCTATCATCCCCAAAGAAGACATCACCACCATCATATTTCTCATACTCGCAGAACCACTCTCTATGGGGAGTGAAGTGAAAGGATGCACTTGAGTCAATCAACCATGCCTCATAATCTACATGTGTACTTGAAGAAGCCAAGTACACACCCCCACCTTCATCTGAGGTGGTTTTTGCCTCTATAGAAAGAGCATCATCAAATCCCTTTCCTTTGTCAGGAGCTTTAGATTTACAGTCCCTTTTCTAGTGACCTTCCTTTCTGCATTTCTAGCACACCACCTTTACAGGTTTTCCTAAAGATTTAGATCTCCCACTCGATGACTTATTTTTGTTTCTGTTTTGGGACTGTCCTCGTACAGACAAGGCATCACCATTCTGGCTCTCCATATTTTTCCATCTCACCTCCTCCGTCAACAAGAATGAGACTATTTCATCAAACTGCAAGGCAGTTTCATTGCTACTTATTGCAATAACGAGACTATCCCATGAATCTAGTAGAGAACACAACAAACTGATGCACTTATCTTCATCTGAAATTTTAATATCAACAGATAATAACTGACTTACCACATTATTAAATGCGTTCAGATGTTCTGTCACCGAGTCTCCATCTTTCATCCTCAAGTTATACAATTTTTTCCGTAGGAATAGTTTATTCACCAGAGACTTAGATTGGTACAAAGTCTCTAACTTGTCCTACAAAGATACATTCAACAATACTAAATCTGAGACACACAATCGTATTGTGCTCTTAGCCTTCCGATCTAACTTCTTCCATTCTTCAGTGGACACTCCCGTTGGTTTAGTACCTGGATCTACTGTGATCCACTGATCTTTATCCACCAACAGATCCTCCATCTTGAGTTTCGATAACTCAAAACTCTGACTATTAAATTTATCGATCTCTATCTTTCCACTACTCGCCATCCTCTTTCACCACCAGAATCAATCCCACAAATCTCCCACTGAATAGGGTCTACCACAGGCCTGAGCGAAACCCCTAAACAACAAAGGGGTCCCTTGAAGCAAAAATGTCGATGATCCCAAATGTAGGTCTTAACCCCGTACAGAAATTACCTGCATACGAATTCTAAAACACAGAAAATAAACAATGCGAGAACATAACACATAAAACACATATACATAAAGATTTTCGCCTGGATCCCAAAATCAAAACTACCAGCTTGATTTTTCATTATGTTCCTTTCAATGTTAGAATACATATTTATACATGTCGAAGCATCCAATACCATGGAATGAAAACCATCGCGTCCAAAACCATGGACCGAAAACCATCGCATCTAAAACCATGTGCGAAAAATCATGCACAAAACCATAGGTAGGTCCACCCAACCTAATATAGGGTCCAAAAAAAAATTTTTCGGGGTGTTTCCCTGAACCCCATAATTGGGGTTACTTGCACCGCTCAAACCCCCTGTGACCCCCCCACCCCCGGTTAACTACGTGGGTTAGCCGTGGAAAGAATATAACACAACCCAACAGATCACAGGCTTCTCATGGCTTATGATAGAAATGATTTTTGGGATAGTTTAGAAGAGGATAGTGATGGTTTATCTAATAGTAATGACTATAGACTTCTCATGGCTTATGACGATGATAATTTTTTAGATGCTTTAGAAGAGGAAAAATTTCATGAATAAATATCTAAAATCAAAATCTGTTTAGAAGAAAAGAATATGATTATAGATACCTTGACATACCAACTTGCTGAAAAAGAAAAACACAATGAAAAACTAGAATGTGAAATTGTGGGTCTAGGAAAAGATCTTGAGAAAACAAAATCTCTCAATCTTAGATTTTCTCAAGGATCAGAAACTTTAAGTGAAATTATCAAAGTTCAGCGTTCTCCTCTAATAAAGACAGGTCTTGGATATACTGAAGAAGCATCTCAATCACAGAAGCCATCAACCTCCACCAAAAGCTATCTTGATGCAGCAAAGACCAGTGAACAATATGACAATCGTCAGCAAAGGCATAAAGCTGATCACCAAGTAAATCATACTCAATTTACTCCAAGGATGAATAGAAGCCACAACCAACCTCATGCAAATCATACTCAATTTTCTCCAAATATGAATATCAATAGAAACTATAATCAATAGGTAAATAGATTCGATAGTCGCAGAAACTTCTTTAATGGGCAATGTTTTCCATGTCATAATTTCAGGCACAAAGATTCTCAATGTGTTTCTTACAAAACCATCATGACTAGAGAAGCACGAAATCAAAGGAATGTAACAGGGATCAAGAGAAGTTCCTATAATAACTTTTCTCCTCTTGAAAATGAAATAGAATGTTCAATCTGTAACAAATTTGGTCATGAAGAATCTGAATGCAGGAGAGAATTTCAGCAAACATCTCAAAAGGAGCAAATTCCATTAAATCCCAAGATATGGAGAAGGAAGAATCTCAAAGTGAAAGAAGTGGTGTTTCGATCAAATGGATGTGTTGTTCATGAGCTTGATACAGTAGAGATAGTAATCAAAGGTAAAAGAACTCCAAACAACTTATACATACTCAAGGGAGGACAACAACAGTGCTATCTAAACAAAAATGATGAAAATTGGTTGTGGCATAGAAGATTAGGACATCTAAGCTTTTCTCAAATAAGAAAAGCATGCAGACTCAAGGTTGTTCATGATCTTCCAAATATCAGCATCCCAGAAAATACAATATGCAAACCATGTCAAATCGGTAAGCAAACCAGAGTTCACTTCACGGAAAAAGAAGGGTCAGCTAGTAAACCTCTTGAACTTGTCCATACTGATTTATGTGGACCAATAAGGAAAAAGTCACCTCGTGGAGAAGAATACTTTATTTTGTTCATTGATGATTTTTCCAGAATGTGTTGGATAGGTCTTCTAAAGCATAAAGATGAAGCATTTGAAAAGTTCCAAGCCTTCAAAGCTTTGGTTGAAAATGAATCAGATCAAAAAATCAAATGCCTCATATCTGATCGAGGAGGGGAATTTATATCGGATGAATTCTTTGACTTTTGTGAACAACATGGAATAAAAAAACACTTCTCCACCGCAAGAACTCCTCAGCAAAATGGTGTGGTGGAAAGAATGAACAAAATAGTTTAACAAATGGCTTGAGCTATGCTAGATGAATCTGGAACTCCTAACCTTCTGAGGTAAAGCTGCATTTGCTGCCGTGACTATTCTCAACAAAAAAAATGTTCGAGTAAATAGCACTCAAACTCCACATGAACTTTGGTATGGTAAGACTCCTACTGTAAAATACTTTAAAGTTTTTGGAAGCAAATGTTTTATCAAAAGGACTGGTAAAAAACTTGGTAAGTTTGAACCCAGAGCAGATGGAGGTATTCTTCTTGGTTATTCTTCCAAAAGTAAAGAATATAAATGTTATAATAAAAGACTTCAGAATATTGTTGAAAGCATTGATGTTGTAGTTGATTAAGCATGAAAAAATATAAAACAGATTAAATCAACAAAAGATTATGACAATGAGGAAGATGGGAATTACTTTCCCACATCAAATCAAAATTATATTGAAGAAGAAACCAATGCAGCACCAGAAAAAGAGATAATGGTATAAGAAAAGACCCCGTCCAGGTATGTTCAGAAAAATCATCTAGAAACTCAAATTTTAGGTAAAAAAGAGGCAAGTGTACAGATAAGAAGAACTATTACTGGGACCTCAAGCTATCTAGCATTACTATCCTCCACTGAACCTCAAAATGTAAATGAAGCATGCAAATATTAATGTTGGGTCAAGGCCATGGATGAAGAACTTGAGCAAATTGAAAAGAATGATACTTGGGAATTAGTTCCTAGTCCTCATGATAAAAATATTATAGGAACTAAATGGATATTCAAGAACAAGCTGAATGAAAATGGAGAAGTCATTAGAAATAAGGCCAAACTTGTTTGTAAAAGGTATGCTCAACAAGAAGGTATAGATTTTGAAGAAACTTTTGCACCTGTTGCCAGACTTGAAGCCATAAGGATGTTTCTTGCTCTTTCCAGCTTTCAAAAATTCAAAGTATACCAAATGGATGTAAAATCAACCTTCCTTAATGGAGATTTAGAAGAAGAAGTTTATATTGAACAGCCAGAAGGATTCATTCTTGGAAATGATGCAAAACTTGTATGCAGACTCAAAAAGGCTCTCTATGGTCTGAAACAGGCTCCAAGGGCCTAGTATTACCGCCTTGACAAATATCTACACCAACAAGGTTTTACAAAAGGTTCTGCAGATAGTAATCTATATACAAAGATTAAAAATGATAAATTGTTAATTATTATTGTTTATGTTGATGATATCATTTTTGGGAGGAATGAAGAATCCATGAGTCAGAATTTTGTTTCAGTAATGCAGCAAGAATTTGAAATGTCCTTGCTTAGTGAACTTACCTATTTTCTTGGTAAAATTCAACAAACTAAAGATGGTATTTTTCTTTCACAAACGAAATATCTCAAACAGATCTTGAAAAGGTACAGAATGGAAGATTCTAAACCAGTATGTACCCCAATGGTAACAGGGTGCAGTCTCAGCTGAAATGATGAATCAACAGCAGTACATCAACCAACTTACAGATCCATGATTGGTAGTTTGCTTTATCTAACAGGAAGCTGACCTGACATCATGCATGCAGTAGGAATAGTTGGAAGATTCCAAGCAAATCCAAAGGAATCTAACCTTCAGGCAGTCAAAAGAATTTTCAAATATCTTCAAGGAACTTAGGACTTTGGACTATGGTATCCTAGAGATGAAGATCTTACTTTTTCATGCATATACATATGCAGAATGGGCAGGAAGTGTTGATGATAGAAAAAGCACTGGTGGTGGTGCATTCTATATGGGTTCCAGGTTAGTGTCTTGGTTCAGCAAGAAACAAAGTTCAATTGCTTTATCTACAGCTGAAGAAGAATATGTGTCTGTTGCATCTTGCTGCACAAAACTACTTTGGATGATGCAAACTTTGCAAGACATTCATATCACATGTACTCCACCCATCTCCATTCTATGTGATAATACAAGTGCCATTAGTATTTCAAAGAATCCAGTCATGCACTCCAAGACCAAGTGCATACCCATCAAGTACCATTTTCCATGTGAACAAGTGCTTGAACAAAAGGTCAAATTGGAGTATGTTCCCTCCAAAGAACAGGTTGCTGATATATTCACTAAACCACTACCCAGAGAAACATTTTAATATCTCAGACAAAAGCTAGGAGTAGTTGCTGCATCACCCTGCTGTTAAATCTAGTTTTTTCATAAAAAGGTTATTATATGCATGTTTCATGAAGTATAGTCGCATATACACGCAGGTTTCTGTGGGTGAAGGGGCGTATATGTTTTTCAAACAGGAAAAAATAGTGGGGCTGAATCTGATATGGGTTCTCTGTCTGATATTGATGATTACAGTCTATCGATATGCTTTGTTCATTAACTTTTATCTGACTGACAAAGATGCCTTGATCATTGACTTGTTAACAATGCATAGGTAGAACAAGTTCAGGGAGAGCATTAGCCTTCACACGCATTCTGCATTGTTGGCATTATGGTTGTTGAGTCCAGCTATTGCTTCAGATATTTATACCATTTGTTGCTTAAATCATGTAAAAGTCTAGGGTTTGATATGTCTTCGAATACATTTGAATGAGTCATATTGGACAAATGATGTAATTCGTATCCCCACTTTGCATGGGATGGATGATGTAATATTTATTGTATCTCTGTCATGTATAAACAACTGTTATATCCCCACTTGGTCGGCTGGATGAGTCAAATCTGGTGTATCCCCACTTGGTTGGGAGATTGATGTATGTATGAGTCATCGTTGATAGGAAGGTCATACTCACTTAGTTGAGTTATAGAGTCATGTTATTCTTTTGAAAAATATTTTTTGCAGATTCTACATGTTCTCAAGGGGATAATGGACCTCGCATGGACAGTTTAATACATCTCAACATAGGGGGAGCTTAATCAAAGAATTCAGCATATACTTAGGGGGAGCATGGACAACATAATGTATATTAAA
The DNA here is from genome assembly GCA_031772625.1 of Pinus tabuliformis. NCBI lineage: Eukaryota > Viridiplantae > Streptophyta > Pinopsida > Pinales > Pinaceae > Pinus > Pinus tabuliformis. The sequence continues at coordinate 471,066,735 of CM062808.1, read as the reverse complement.
AGGGGAGAATATCTTGGTCCGCCCTTTACCCTTGGTGTCAAAGGGGTAGAGTAGCGTATACACTCTAATGCATGATTTTTCAGGTTACAACTAGCTCTAAATGATGATGCAGGGTTATGGGTTCAGTACAGTGTTCTGGTGTTAGTGATTAGATTGTTCAGATTAACTGAATATTGGTTGATACAGTTTAAGTTTAAAAGTTTTGATGGGTCCAGTGTGAAAATTTGATGAAACGTGGCCTTCAGGTTGTGGTGTTGTGATCCAGGAGTATCCAGTCTGAAAATTCATGAAACATGGTCCCTGGTGAAAGAGTGGAGTTTTCTGTAGGTTGGCACCTACGTACTAGTAAACATATTGGCTAGTACAAGAGATAGGGGGTTGTAGCTCCCTTCCAGTAGAAACTGGAGAATGAGAGAAGGTTGTAACCTTTTGCAGGTTAAAACCCTACGTACTAGTATGAGTATGCACCAATACAAGATTGTAAACATATTTTCTTATTATTGAAAGAAGACAGAGACGACAGCAGCAGGTGGTTTTTAGCCACATTGAGTTTCAACCTTAAATCTTGGTGTTCATGTGTGTTACTTATGTGTGATGCTTTATTCTGCTTTTACTACACTGTCTAATAAGTTATTGATGTACTAGTTTACTCTCAACACATGATAAATTGTCTAAATCACAAATTCTCTGGATATACGATGGTTTATTTAATCGCAGTTGTGTGTACACAGTAGTTCACTTCAGTGAAGTAGCGTATATAAATCTATTTAGAAAACAAAATTATTGATCTGATAATACTGATTCACCCAACTCTCAGTGTTATTTCCAACACAACCAGAATCTCATCATTGGATGGGTTTTCTGGTTACAATCAAATCTTGGTTTTCCCTGATGACCAACCCAAGACTACTTTTACTACTCCTTGGGGCACATTTATGTATGTGAAAATGCCTTTTGGGCTAATGAATGTTGGAGCCACTTTCCAAAGGGCTATGGATATAGCCTTTGCAAAAGAAATTCATGATTTCCTTGTGATCTATCTAGATGATATTACTATTTTTTCAAAATCTGATAATCAACATTTGGATCATCTAAGGCAGGTTTTTATTAAATGCAGGAAATTTGGAATCTCCTTAAACCCCAAAAATTCCATGTTTGGGTTAGAAGAAGGAAAGTTGTTAGGTCACATAATTTCAAAATATGGCATAAGAATAGACCCTGCAAGAATAGAAGCCATGTTGCAAATAAGACACCCTAGGAACATTAGTGAGTTACAAGCCTTTTTAGAAAAAATTAATTTTCTTAGAAGATTTATATCTAATCTAGCAGAATTAATTAGATCACTAAACAACATGCTGAAAAAAGACTCCACCATAAAATGGACCATTGAGGCTAAAAATCTTTTGAAGACATCAAACTAGCCTTAACCAAAGCACCTGTATTAATCAGTCCTAAATTTGACAGAGATTTCATCTTGTTTCCTTTTGCTTCTTAGCACACGATTGTTGTTGTTCTATTGCATAAAAATGACCAGGGCTATGAACAACCCACTGCTTTCTTTAGCAAAGCACTGAGAGATGCCCCCTTGAAATATAATATAATGGAAAAACAAGCATTGGCTTTAGTCAAAGCCATTAAGGACTTTAGGGTATACATCTTATATTCTCATATAGTAGCCTACGTGCCTAATTCAGTAGATAAAGGCATCCTAAATCAGGATGGTCCTGATGGAAAGAGGGGAAAGTGAATTGCTACTATTTTAGAGTATGATATAGAAATCAAACCTACTAAGTTAATCAAGGGCCAAGGTTTAGCCAAGCTCATGGTTGAATCGAACTGACAGGCCTTGGATATAAAATTTATTTTAGAAATAGATAAGGAAGAGGAGATGGCGACTCCACTAATCATCTAGGCCTTTCTTGAGTCACCTTGGTATGATGATATTATTTACGTTTTATTGAATTTACAATCTCCCCCTGAATTATCAAACCAAATGTAGTTTTTTGCTGATGAAATCCTTAAAACTTTGCATATTAGACAATGTTTTGTTTTGAAGAGATCATGAGGGTATTCTTCTCAATTGCTTATTAAAAGAAGAATTTGACGAGGTTTCAGAAGAATTTCATGCAGGTGACTGTGGAGGACACCTTTACTGGAAGACCACTACAGATAAAATCCTTAGAGTTGGTTTCTCCTAGCCTGCCTTGTTTGCTGATGTCAAAAATATGTGACCTCTTGTCACAAATGCAAAATTTTTGAGGGGAAGAAAAATCTCTTACCTTTACCCCTCAAGCCAATCTTTGCTGAAATACCTTTTCAACAATGGAGTTTAGACTTCATTGGCGAAATTCACCCACCCTCATCTGCCTACCACAAATGGATCCTCACAGCCAAAGAATACTTCACAAAATGGATAGAGGCCATACCTTCAAGGCAAGCCACAGACACTGTTATCATAACGTTCCTTGAAACCAATATTCCACAAGATTTGGATGTCCAACTAAGCTCATTACTGATAATGCAGCAGCCTTTAAATCTAGAATAATGATAGATTTCTGCAATAAGTATCATATCACCCTTGGTCATTCCATAGCCTATTACCCTCAAGGAAATGGATTGGAAGAATACTCAAATAAGAGCCTAGTAAAGATCATCAAGAAGTTACTAAAGGATAATAAGAAAACTTGGAATAAAAAGCTAGTCAATGCCTTATGGGCAAACAGATTGACTAGTTTGGATTGGATGGTGATATTTGAAGTTGAAGCCCAAAGAGAAAACCCTAAGCTTTAAAAGATTGACTATCATAAGTATCAATAATGCATATTCACAAGTGAACACTTTGCAAGGTAACATCAGCAACAATTCAAAGGCTACTGATCTTCATTAGTTCTTGGCATCTTTTCACAAGATGCCATCCCCAAGTGGAGCCATTGTTAGGTTCCTATACCAATAAGAGTCATAATTTTGAATGGTTGAGGCTAAGCCTTGTAATATTGTACATACCTTTGCTTTCTGCAAATGTTTTCCATATTAAAAAATTAAAAATTGTAAAGGGGGTATGTCCTAAAAATAAAAATCAAAGGACAAAAAAAAATAGAAAAGGTCAAAAAAAGAAAATATATGAACCCCAAAAAACAAAAAGAGGCCATGAAAGTGAGCAAGTCTAAATTCCACTACTATTTACTTTGATTCATAATAATGATTGTGTGCATCTTGTTATTCATGCCACAATCCATGGTAATCAAACTGTTAAATGTAGGTTTTAACCCTGTACAGAAATTACCTGCATACGAATTCTTAAACAAAGAAAATAAACAATGCGAGAGCATAACCCATAAAACACATATGCACAGAGATTTTTCCCTGGATCCCAAAACCGGGACTACCAGCTTGATTTTTCATTATGTTCCTTTCAATGTTACAATACATATTTATACATGCCGAAGCATTCAATACCATGGACCGAAAACCATCGCGTCCAAAAAACATGTGCGAAAATCATGCACAAAACCATAGGTGGGTCCGCCCAACCTAACATATGGTCCAAAACCAAAATTTTCCGGGGCGCTGCCCCATACCCCATAAAGTGGGGTTACGGGTGCCCTTCAAATCCCCTATTAACTACGTGGAAAGAATATAACACAACCCAACAATCTCCCACTTGTTGTTTTCTTTCCACAAGTGCCACAGGAGAGCTTAGTCATTTTTTCAGCCCTGAGATTCCCATTGCTTCTCTACACCAAGAGAACTTCTCAGAGCTCACAGATTTTGTCAATGCATCTGTAGTATTCTTCAAAGTGTCCACCTTTACCAGCAACACCTTTCTGTCTTCTATCATATCCCTCACAAAGTGATACTGAACATCAATGTGCTTTGTCTTTGAATGATAAGCAGGGTTCTTTGCCAAGAAAATTGCACTTTGGCTGTCACAGTCTATTCTTATAGCTCCTTGTACTAACCCCATACTTGAACACAATCTCTGCAACCAAACTGCTTCCTTGCTTGCATGAGTGGCTGCCATGTATTCTGCCTCTGTAGTTGATAGTGCCACTACAGATTGTTTCTTACTCATCCAACTGACTGCACCTCCAAATAGGTTAAACACATACCCACTTGTAGATCTTCTCTGATCCAGATCTCCAGCCCGGTCTACATCAACAAAGCCATGAATATCCAACACTCTATCCAATCCTGGTCTTCCTTGGTAGCACAAACTATAATCACTAGTGCCACGCAAATACCTGAAAACCCGCTTCACTGCTGTCCAGTGCTCCTTCCCAGGTTTTGACATAAACCTGCTCAATACTCCCACTGCATGTGCAATGTCTGGTCTAGTACGGACCATTTCATACATCAGGCTACCCACTGCACTTGCATATGGAACACGGGACATGTCCTCTTCCTCTTCTTGTGTCTTGGGACATTGTTCAGCAGATAACCTCACACCTACAGGAATAGGAACCTTCACCGGTTTACTATCCTGCATATTAAACCTCTGGAGTATTGTCTCGAAATACTTCCTCTTGTTTAACCAGAGCTTCCTCTTTGACCGATCTCTTTTAATTTCCATGCCCAAAATATAGTTTGCAGCACCAAGATCTCTCATGTCGAATTTGGAGGACAATTGGGTCTTCAAATCCTGGATAATTTCTTTGTCATTTCCAACCAGCAACATATCATCCACATACAAGACCAGATAAATAATACAGTCACCAATTAATTTAAAATACACACAATGATCTGCTTTGCTTCTGGTGAAGCCAAGTCCCCGTATAAATGTATCAAATTTCTGATACCACATCCTTGGTGACTGTTTTAACCCATACAGAGACTTCTTTAACTTGCATACCAGTTCTTTCTTACCCTTCACCGCAAAGCCTTCAGGTTGCTTCATGTAGATTTCCTCTTCCAAATCCCCGTGAAGAAATGCTGTCTTCACATCCATCTGTTCTACCTCAAAATCAAAAGTAGCAGCAATAGATAAAAGTAATCTAATAGAAGTTACCTTGGCAACAGGAGAAAAAATATCACCAAAATCAATTCCCGGCACCTGGGAATAACCTTTTGCTACCAACTGAGATTTGTATTTCTCCACCTTTCCTTTTGCATTTGTCTTCTTCTTGAACACCCATTTGCTTCCAATGGGTTTCCTTCCAGCCGAAAACTCCACCAGATCCCAAGCCTCATTTTTGTGCAAAGATGCCATTTCATCGACCATGGCCTCTTTCCAGAGTTTTCCATCCTCTGAATCCACTGCTTCCTTCACAGTTCTGGGATCATTATCAGTAACAGACAAAGCAAAATTTGAACTGAAAGCAGATGGACTATACCTTTCTGGCTGCCTTCTTTCTCGAACTAATTTTCTCACAGCCGGAGTTTGTGGCTCTTCATCTTCTAATTCCTCCTCTGTTGCAGAGTCTGATTCTTCCTCCTTTGGCTCAAACTCTATCTTCTCAGTTTCCTTTGGTTGGACTTCATGTTGAATAACATCTTTTACCTCTCTGAACAACACATCTCGGCTATACACAACCTTCTGTGTGACTGGGTTCCAAAGCTTATAACCTTTTAAACCATCCTTATACCCAATAAAGATGCACTTTTCAGATTTACTATCCAACTTGGTTCGTTTCTCCTTTGGAACATGTACATATGCATCACATCCAAATACCCTTAGATGTGAAAGAGAGGGTTTCTTACCAGTCCATACTTCTTGTGGAGTCTTATCCTCCAATGCTGATGAAGGTGATCTGTTGATCAGGTAACATGCAGTATCCACCGCCTCTGCCCAGAATTCCTGTCCTAACCCGGCACCATTGAGCATGCTTCTTGCCCTTTCCATCAACGTCTTATTCATTCTTTCTGCGACTCCATTTTGTTGAGGTGTATATGGAGTAGTCTTCTACCGTGCTATCCCACACTTCTTACAAAATTCTTCAAATTCCTTTCTGCAAAATTCTCCACCATTATCTGTTCTCAGCACCTTTATCTTCTTCTCTGTCTGATTTTCCACCAGAGCCTTAAATTCTTTAAACCTGTCAAAGACTTCAGATTTCTTCTTAAGAAAATATATCCATGTATTCCTTGAGAAGTCATCTATGAATGATACATAGTACACAGACTTACCCAATGATGGAACCTTCACAGGTCCAAACACATCACTGTGCACAAGCTCTAATATCTGTTTCGTCCTCTTACCACCAGAGGGGAAACTCACCCGATTCTGCTTCCCATATACACAATTTTCACAGAAATCAAAATCCAGAGAGCTATTATTCATACCTTCTACCATACCTTTACCATGAAGTATTCGAAGGCCCTTCTCTCCAATATGTCCAAGACTTTGATGCCACAACATGGTCTTCTCTCCAGAGACCACTAGATTCTCTACTCCATTTTCAGGAACCATAGAACTATTGCACTCATCAACAACAGTGCTACCTTGCAGCTTGTACAGAGTTCCAATCCGAACTCCCCGCATTAATATCAGTGCTCCTCGAACCATCTTGTAGGTATCTTTCTCGAACACCGTCTTTACACCTGAATCATCCAACTTGCTTACAGAAATCAGATTTCTGGCCAATGCAGGAATATGTAGAACACCCGGAAGTGTTCTAACCCTTCTGTTAGAGTCGGTCTAGTAGCCCTCCACCAGAGATCAAAAGCTCTTTGCATTTCATAGTTAGGTGTCTCATCAGTGTGATCATGTTGCATTCCGTTAGGCATGCCATAATCTCGGTGGAAGGAGTTTATGTCGTTATTCCCCTCCTGCTTGGCACTGCTAGTTTAGGTTTGTTCAAATAAATAAAGTCCTCAAAGGGTCATTCATTTTGCTCTAAGTTTTAAGGTTTTAGGTCTAGGGTTGAGTCTAATTTTGTCTTGAGAGGTCATCAAGGACCAGCAGACTAGAGGGATGTCCTTCATTAAACATTTCTTATCATTGTACAGCTAAATTTTTACCTTGTTCTCAAAAACTATGTTTTTGAAAACAAGGTCATTATCTCATTTTTGTAAAAATTCTCAAAATTTCAAATTCTCCAAATGTCGAAGTGCAGCCTTGGTCTCCTTTGCCAAAGCATCCCAGAAGCTATCCCTGCAAAAATTTTCAGAAGAAATCATCATTTCAACCAATTTTTCAAATAAATGAAATTAAAGGTCAGAGCCAATTAAAGCAAAAAGTGTCAACATTCAAACATTACAAAAGTGGGTTTTGGGCAAGTAAAAAATTAAAAGGAAGCCTATAAAAGCATGCCATCCCTCATTGGTAATTCATTTGCCTCTCAACACTCCAAGAGAATACTTGTCAAGACGGATTCAAAGTTCATTGGGTGAATTGAGCAGTTGCAGCAGCGCGCTACGCATCAGAGGAGGCGCGTTACGCGTTGGAGGCGCGCTACGCATCAGCGCGCATTTTCCAGTTCAATTTAAATCAGGCGCTACGCGTTGAAGGCGTGCTACGCATCAGGCTGGGTGTGCTACGCGTTGGGTTTCTTGCTCAGGAAATCACTAGCAAGCCATCAAAACTGCTTCTCTCTCCAAATCTTTTCAGGTAGGCCTCTAATCATGGTGATTTTTGGTTTGGCTAAGATGAATGAGCAATGAAAATGCAACAATGCCATGCTAATATGGAGTAAAACCCTACCTTGCTGTATCATATATTAACAATGCAAATGTGCTAGGGTTTCATTGAAATTTGCTGCCCAAGGTTACCCATTTTCTCATTCCTCTTTCCCCATATTTTCCATGCAAATCATATAATTTCCCTATTAAAAATCATTAAAATCCCTAAACCCTACTAATTCCTAAAATCCTATGTAAATTTCCTAAACCCCACTTCCCATTACAATCCTACAAATTATGGTTGTATATGTTCCATGTTCCTTTCCTAAAATTTCCTTTCCCATTTTTTTTCCCTAATCCCCTCAATTTTCCCTTTTCCCTAACATTTCCCATGTGTGTTTGTCCCCTTGGTAACAGCATTTAAACAAGTCAAAAAAGCAGTTCATTGGGTGCACAGTCAACATTATTTTTCAGTCACTTGCTTTCAAAACCATGTCAGAAACCGAGACAGATTATGAGCAAAGTGATGACCGTGAATCAACACCAGAGGTAGAGGTGCCAAGGAGGCATCACAGGGGTGGTAAGGGTGGTCAGCATGTCAGGGAGGAACCCACCTCTTTGGCTTATCTACAAGCTTGTCCACTTGCAGTGTCATGTTTCCGATATTTATCATGCTATGAATATTGTGAGAGAATCTCCCAAATTCAACACCACAAGGAATTGGCCTGCTTGTTTGTCCTACATTTGCACAATGGGCATGTGAATCTTGCAGGAGTGGACTTCACATTGTCACCTGAGATTATTGCTCAAGCAACAGGGATACCCAATATTGGAGAAGAATGGAACAAGCGCCAGCAGTTGGACAGATTTCATTATGATCCATATATCAAACCTGCATATATGAGGTACCTAACTGGTGTTTTTCCCTTCAGATTCTTAAGAGACGAGTATGCACCTTTGATGAGGATCATCATTCGCTATTTCACTTGTGAGGGAAGATTTTCACGTTTGTATTCGTACCATATCCGTTTGTTGATGCATTTCACACGGGTACAAATGATGAACATTCCATTCTTCATGTGCCAAAATATAGAGAGGATGGTGCCCTTTGTGCAAAGAAAGAGCCCAGCACAGCAACACAAGAGCATCTATCATTATGCACTGATCAAGATTGTGGTCATGCATCAGTTGGCACAGCAGGGTATTCCATGGGAGGATTTCATTTCTCGTGACTTGTTCACAGTGCAATAGCCACCTCCTGAGGTTGTCCATGATGAGGGAGGGCCTTCACATCAATTTGATATTCCAGAGCTCGAGCATGTCAACACTCCTCCTTATGTTACATATCAGAGAGGCCATAGGGTCTTATTTGCATCTGCACGACGAGTATTATCTCCACATCAGGTGGAAGGGGTCTCGCCTTCTTCAACAGCACAGCGAGTGTTATCTCCACATCAGGTGGAAGGGGCCTCGCTTTCGACAGCAGCACAGGTACCAGAGAGAGGCAAGCAGCGCAAGATTGATGAGGGGCCATCAGGTGTTCCAAGCATAGATGTTGTTGACCTTGATATCATTTCTCCTAGCCTAGAGTTAGAGGAGATCATCCAGCAGCTAAGGGCTGAAAATGACTTGTTGCAGCAAAAATTGGAGATGGCAAATTGGACAATTACTTATTTAGAACAGCGCAACAAGCAATTAGAGGATGAACACTCTCTTGATGAGTTGTGGAGGATCCGAGAAGATCGGAACTTGGCTCGCAAGAGACCCGGTGATCTGACACCTAAGGAGCAAAGCTCTATGCTCATTCAGGTGAACACACATCTAGAGAGGTTGATAGCAAAGGCAAACAGGGACAAAGACATGCTCCGACACATGAAGAATCACTATTGGGCTCGAATGCATGTGTGTAAAGCAAGAATGAAGGTGCTCAAGGGACGGTTGGCCAAGGCACTAAAACGGAGGAAAAGGCCCGATCCCCTTCATATCTTGGCTGAGGCTACCTTGAAGGAGCATGGTGCTCAATGATGCACTTCCAGCTCAAATTTCAGGAAATTTTGAGCAATTTTGTTCAATTTTGACTTTTTTGTGCCACACACAGGTTTTTGCTCTCAACGCGTAGTGCGCCGCGTGCTACCCTGAAGATGGGCAAGTCCATTCCTCAAAAACTCGGCATTTTTGGACTTGTCATGACAAATTAAACTTTCTCAGCAATTACCAAGACATTTCATTAGGTTTTGAGCCCTCAGAAGGTCAAAAAACATGCAAAAAATGACTTTCTGCCACTTTTTGGACACACAGGGAGCAGTCTTGGGAGATTGCAATTTTGGAGGGGCAAATGACCACCCAATTGAGAAATTCCACTTGGGATGGAAAGTAGACATCCAGACCTTTCCAACAAGCCAACTTTTGCCTCGTTTGGAGGCCGGGACGTGCCTCAAAAGCTGGCTCAAAGGCGCGCTACGCGTTGAGGATTGGGGCGCTATGCATCAGGGAAGTTTGCCAGATTTTCACCTACAGCTCAGCAAAACGTAGATTTGACTAGTTTTGACTTTTTGGAGTGATTTTTCATCCTCCTTGATGTAATTGATGTAATTTTATGATTTCATGGCACTTATTTATCTCTTCTAGAAGATTCATTCATAAAAAGTCAAAAATTTAATGAATGAATTGGTTTCCTAGCTTATAGAGGCAAGTGATTTTGACTGCCTAGATTTTAGTGCTCAGTTTAGAATTGGTTGAAACAGATCCTAGAAGGATGAGCTCGACCCCTAGAGGCAAGGAAAGGTGTTAGCTTGCCTATATTACGTATTTTCTTAGTCATTTTCATGGTTGGACTCTTGAGGGATAAGCTTCTATTGTATTACACTTTGTATCTCTGCAATTTTGGCAAAGGAAAGACCAGGGTTTTGCAGCACTTTTTGGGATTCCTGTGGTTATTTGTGTTGATGGTATGCTTCTCTCATGTACTTGTAAGTGTGTTATGTGTATCATTTTCCCACTTTTCTTTTCTGCACATTAAGTAAATGAAGTGTTAAGGTAGAATTCATAATTTATATGCTCTGCCTTTAAGTTTGCTTAATATCTATGTTTACCACTGTCTAAAGAGAACTCTCGAAAGTTTCTTGCTCTCTTTAGCTCCTCACCAGTCATTCCTATCCATTCACTTAATTCAAAGGCATCAAGACAATCTCCTACCTTGCCCCAAAAAGACCTCTGCAAAAGTTGTGTCCCATCCCCGCACCCAAAATTGCTCTCCTCCTATTTTCCACCAAAACCCTAAAAATCTGAAATCAAACCTTCTCAATCAGTTTACTAGCCTAAAATCAGTGTTCTTTATTGGTCATATCTGCCCTTTGAAGGCCTTTTACCGAGATAGACCCGGAGAGAGCCCTCTCCTACCCCGTAGGGCTAGCTACGAGGCTAAGTGGTTTGATGTTGCCTTGGATTTTGTCTTTCTCGGCCTGAGGCAAATTTCAAGTGCTAACACCTTCCACCTTGCAACTTCAACTTTACTTTTCCCCGACCAATGATTCTAGCCTTCCTATCATCTCCTAAGAAGACATCACCACCATCGTATTTCTCATACTCGCAGAACCACTCTCTATGGGGAGTGAAGTGAAAGGATGCACCTGAGTCAATCAACCATGCCTCATGATCTACATGTGTACTTGAAGAAGCCAAGTACACATCCCCACCTTCATCTGAGGTGGTTTTCGCCTCTGCAGAAGGAGCATCATCAGATCCCTTTCCTTTATCAGGAGATTTAGATTTACAATCCCTTCTGAAGTGCCCTTCCTTTCCGCATTTCCAGCACACCACCTTTGTAGGTTTTCCTGGAGATTTAGATCTCCCTCTAGATTTAGATCTCCCACTCGATGACTTATTTTTGTTTATGTTCTGGGACCGTCCTCGTACAGACAAGGCATCACCATTATGGTTGTCCATATTTTTCCGTCTCATCTCCTCCATCAGCAAGGCTGAGACTATTTCATCAAACTGCAAAGCAGTTGCATTGCTACCTATTGCAATAACCAGACTATCCCACGAATCTGGTAGAGAACACAATAGACTGATGCACTTATCTTCATTTGAAATTTTAATATCAACAGATAATAACTGACTTACCACAGTATTAAACGCATTCAGATGCTCTGTCACCGAGTCTCCATCTTTCATCCTCAGGTTATACAGCTTTTTCCGCAGGAACAGTTTATTCACCAGAGACTTAGATTGGTACAAAGTCCCTAACTTGACCCACAAAGCCTTTGCCGTAGCTTCCCCTGATACATTTAGCAATACTGAATCCGAGACACATAATCGTATTGTGCTCTTTTCCTTCCGATCCAACTTCTTCCATTCTTCATCGGTCACTCCCGATGGTTTAGTACCCGGATCTACCGCGATCCACTGATCTTTATCCACCAATAGATCCTCCATCTTGAGTTTCCACAATTCAAAATTCTGACCATTGAACTTCTCAATCTCTATCTTTCCACTGCTCACCATCTTCTTTCACCACCAGAATCGATCTCGCAGATCTCCCACTGAACAGGGTCTACCACAGGCCCGAGCGAAACCCCTCAGCAACAAAGGCGTCCCCTTGAAGCCAAAACAGCTCTGATACCAAATGTAGGTTTTAACCCTATACAGAAATTACCTGCATACGAATTCTTAAACAAAGAAAATAAACAATGCGAGAGCATAACCCATAAAACACATATGCACAGAGATTTTTCCCTAGATCCCAAAACTGGGACCCCATAAAGTGGGGTTACGGGTGCCCTTCAAATCCCCTATTAACTATGTGGAAAGAATATAACACAACCCAAAAAATCTTGATTATATCATGCTTTGAATTTTATATTTATAGTTAGAGAATAAAATTTGACCAAACAGTTTAATCTTGGAAAATCATTAGATAGGTAGAGAAAATAAAAGGAACTCATCAGTTTAATCTGAGCCCTTGGATGATATAAGGTTAGAAATAGATAGTTTGTTTTATTAAAGAAAAGATAGAATAAGGGTTTGTTAGTCTAAATTCACCCAAATAAAATGAAGAAAATATGTTAGAATAGGTAAATGGGTAAGTAGAAGAAAGGTTGCTAAAATTATAAAGTTAATTGGATCAAAACACATGCATCAAGTTTAGACACATATTTCAATATGCATGATCAGTTATGAAGGCAAAAGCAAAGGTTTACAAATTAATGTAATTAACTCCCCCTCATTCATTTTCCCCTTACTTACTAACTCCCTATCTACAAGCATTTTCTAGTACTTTAATCCTACAAGTCAAAGAGGCTCAGAGAATTTCTCTGACTTTTGGTGGGACCGGACCCTCGGCATAATGACTTAAGGACATCAAGTGATGGAATCCCCTTCATGAAATTCATCTCCCCCTTATTACCCTAATAAAACCCCTTTTCCTAAGGTTAAAACTCTTTTGCCTAGGAAAAGTGAAAACCTTCCATGTGAATCCTGTTTCACTCAAAAAACCCACAAAAAACCTTTTATCCTAAGTATAAAGCAAAGTGCGCAAATATTACATTTTACCTTTTTACTCAAGAAAAACCTATTCCACCCATCACATTTCATATTAATTCCTAAACTTTATTATATAATTCCCCCATATCCCCTTTCCCGTATATTAACTAAATCTCTATGTAGATACCCCCAACCCTTAATTTAAATAGAAACCATACGTTTACCCCTTATCTCGACAAAATGAATAAATCCCCTCGTTAACCCAACATAAACAAAAATCACTTCTGATTAAAGCATCAGGCCCCTCCTAAACCTCCGTACATTTCCTATGCGCTATTCCCTCTCCCGACCACCGTCCGATCATTTGTGCCCAAATCCTACGATCCGCAGCCATATCAGGCTTACCCGATGCCCGACCTTTACCCAAAGATAAGTTAAACCTCTATTAAGCCCCGCCCGATGGTTTTAAACATATGATTGATTCCTAAATAAACCCAAACTGCTGAAGTTTAAAGCCCTGGGCCCCCCTTAAGCCCAAGCTTTTATCTCTCACTCGCTTCCCTCACCCCACTGTCGTTAGATCAACATCTGCCTCATCCAACAACCGAAAGCCATATCGGTCGCGCTCGATGGCCGAACATTACCCACTCAATAAAGTGGTTTCCCCGACCCCTCGATGGCTACGTGTCAAGCTATGGACCATATCAGGTGACCCCTCTGAAATATCGCCCAGCCTCCATAAGCGGTGCGATGGCCTGGGAAACTACCTCCCTGCTCAACCCGCCAAACCACCTATTGTTCATTAAAAACACCCCCCAAAAAATCGTTGCTCCATCAAAAGGCCGAGAGGCCCTTTTTCACCTTTTTTCATTCGTTTTCTCTGTGAACCTCTACGAACCAGTGTGATTCTTGCAAATGCTGAATTCACCATTTGAACTCTGAATTCATTCTTGAAGAAAGTTGCAGAGACACCAGTCGACCTCTCAGTGCATACCAGATTCATTCGAACCTTTGCAGCTGTTGTGAACTCTGAATTTGCAAATAATTCACCCAATTCTAGGTATTTCACTACAAATTACGACTCGCCTATTCAAATTTGGAAACGTTCAGCCTTGTGAATTAAGTAAAATCAATTTAAAAATACTCTAAATTTGAAAACCCATGGCCAAACCCTCTGAAACTTTCCAATTTCCGTTCAAAACCCCTGAAATAAACCTGTAAAGCCACATTTAAATCCACAAGAACTAGATTATGGTTGCCCCTGTTGCCTTGGATGTTAGACCTATCACAAATCCTCATTTGGACCTTGACCACCTTCCCTTGGTTGACAAGGATTTCCAAATTAAGGATACATCTACCCAGAACCTCCTGCTTAAAATCCATTGTTTAGGTAGGGATAGATACCTCAACCATGTTGATGATATTGGCCTTTAGGAGTCAAATTTTCCCAAATACCAGTTCCCAGAGGTACATATTTTCCCTCAAATTGTCCACCAATGCCATGTCTGTTGCATTCCCGGCCAGAGGGCTATTATGTCCCCTGATCAAAAGGTTTTTTTCACCATTACAACTGACTCCATTAATGAAATGTTGCAAATCCAACCAGGTCAAAACTTAACCCCACTCTCCATTGGGGATTTTCCAGACCAGTACTCAAAGTTGAGCCTGTCCAAGTTAGCCCAAATATTCCAGACATTCATTATAGAAGAGCAGTTTATTCCCAAAGATCCCCCCCCATATGTTTCTGCCATGTTTTCCGAAAGGGGAAAACAAATCATCACCATGATATCATGTGTTCTTGGCTGCTCTATTGATGAATTTTTTGATGAACTTGTCCTGGCCTTCATGTCAATTTATACCCTAGGACAGCCTCCTGTTGTTTTGTACAATTATGCTGAGTTCATAGCTAAGAGAATGCATGAGCAATTTACCAGAATGCACAAAGAGAGAGTATTTAAATACTCATTTGTTCTCTACCATATGTTTCTATACTATCAACCCAAAAGATTTCCTTTTTCCCTTCAGAAGTTGGATACCAATGGCCAACCCAAGTCTGTCATTTTTTGGACCCCACTATTCCACAAGTTTTTGTCACCATATACCTATTCAGATTTCATAGATTCTTTTGTTCATCCAGTCATGACTATGCTCATAGGAAGCCCTCCACCCAGAATAAGTCCAAAGATCAAAAGGGTCCTTCAGTTGTCTAAACTAAGAAAAGTGGGAGATTGGTACCTTTACCAAAACCACACAAAGATAAGAATTTATGGTTGCCAACTTGAACCATATAAACTACCCAAATACCTCCCCATGAGATTATTTGCTCTAGAGTACTATAGACAAATAATGAACTCTGATGAAATAAATTTTGTCTCGGCCAAGAAAAGATCACAATTCAAAGTAAAAAACCAGTTATGCCCCTTCATCTGCAATTCTAGAGAGGTAGGGAAGGTGGCAAACCAAATTTTGCAGCGAATGAAGTTTCAAAAGAGTTTCATGTGGAGGTATGACCCTCAAGAATTTGTGACCAGATTGAGAAAGAAGGTCAAGTTGGGACCTTATATTCACCACCCCATACCAAAGATAGAAGGATATGCCAATCAATCTTAGTGGGTGGAAAATACTCTTGTAGACAAATACAGTACAAGGGTAAAGGTAGAGAACACCTTATGTGACTTAGAAAGACAGTTTGATGAGAGCTCATTTCTGCAAGTACTTGAACGGCAAGAAGTAGCCATGAGCGCCCCTCGTATCATGAAGACTCCTTAGAATGAAGAGAAAAACCCCAAAAGGACTAGGGAGGAACCCTCAATTTCATGAATGGGCAAATCAAATATACAATATGAGACTAGTCAGAGCAAGAGGCAAAGGCTCAATCCTATTTCAGAGCAGGAAGAGACAGAAGGCTCAGTAGTTTTAACTGATACTGAGCTGGACATAAGTAAAGGCGCAACTCCATTTGGGGAAACACATGAGCTTTCCACATCACAGACCAAGATTTTGGAAATGCAGCTAAGTGTAGAAGTATCCTCATTCAATAGGCATGCTAATAAGGATAAGGATATAAAAGACAGATATAAAGAGATCAAGATGAGAAATGAGAAACTAAAGGTACATACTTATGCTTAGTATCTCAAACTCACACATACCAATCAGACAAGGTTGATTTCAGCTTTTGACATCGAGGGAAAATTATAGATGTCCTTCATAAGACCAACTTCACAACAACCAAGGACATCAGCAGATTATAAAAATATTGACTTTGAGGTATTGGCAAGGGATATTCATCCCATAGACCAAATTGAGTTTCATAAACAGGCTGGAGAAACGATTTACTCCACCCTCACAGATAAAGCCATAGCTGCTCATCAGTTACAGAATTCATTGAGCAATATCTCAGCGCAATCTCAATTAGAGAAGGCCTCCTCATAGCCCAAGGATACTAGAATTAAGTCTTTGGAAGACTTAGTGATTGAATTGGGACATGATCCCAAAGATATCAAAGCCACTGAACAGCTGATAAAGAAGAAAAATGATGACATTGTTGCACTGAAAAAACAATTGAAGATACCTCAGCTGCAACATCCCCAAACACAAGAGGTCTTAGAGAGCCAAACCAGACATGAAGAGTTGATGGACTTGGTCCTAAAACTTAATTATCAATTAAGGGAGACAGAAAAAGAATTGAACACTTTAATTCAATTGAAGCAAGATGATATTGCCACTACGGCTACAAATGTCATCCCAACAGTCTCAACAACAATCCCATCAACGCTGGCAGCCTCATTGGCTCCCACAGCTCCTATGCCTAAGGCACAACCGGTTTCAACAGAGTCTACATCAATAGCAGGTGCATCAAGAGAAGAAGTAGCAAATTTGGTCAGAGCCATGGAGGAAATGTTTATTCAGGCTACAAAAATGAACAAACTAAAAGGAAATGTGACAAGCTTGGAAACAAATTACAAGCTTGCCAAAATAATGCACAAGGAAGAAGTGCAGAAAGCTGCAAGAATGAATGAAAGATTAAAGGCTATGGAGAAAGATCTAACACTAAAGGAACCCCTTGGACAAGCCAAGGAACCATTATGGGCCAATATCATTGACTTTGTCAATGATATTTGGCCATCCATTCAAGTGACTTTTGAACAGATAGACCTCATAAAGATAGCTACAGAAGCTATCCAAAAAGTCAAAGAAGAATTAGGAGACATGCCTGAAGATGCAACCAGACTTATCCACTTCCTCAACAGTAAAAACAAGTACGAACTTCAGGAATTGGATATAGAGGATAGGACAGAAACAATTTTGGAGGTAAGAAAGGTCCTTTCCTAGAGAAACTTAATGTTAAATTTGGAGGACAAGTGTCAAAATATGCAGGTAACAGTTGATATATTTATGGCCAAATTTCACATTTTGAGAGAGAAAGGGTACCCAGTCCCTTGGTCATAAATGACAATCTCGTGACACAACAAGATTATACAACAAAATCAGAGAGCTAGCTAAAGAACAGGCTAGACATTTGAAAACCTGTTTTTCCTCCAGCATGAGGTGAAACACCTATTCATTACTAGGCCCACCTTTGCTAAGTATACTGAGGCAGATGAGATATATAGGAGGATGTTGAAAATCAAGTTACCTGATGCTGAATTTTGGGAAAAATTAACTGATTTACTATAGTAAAATGTAGTAAAAAGGTTAATGTATAGTCAGCGGGGTAAAAGGTAAAGGCAGGTCAGCATGGTTAAAGAGTATCAGTGCCAAAGAGTATCAGATAAAAACCAAAAGTAACTAAAGCCTCCAGCGTGAAAGTTCAAACAGCAAAGAGCATAAAGGGCTACAAGCCCAACTATAAAGGCCAGCAGCACCAAAATACTAGGGATAGCATGAAGCAGTTCAATAGCTGTCTCTACCTTCTAGCAAGAAGATATTTTTATTTCCTAGATTAAATCTCAAGTTAGTTTGGGATATTTTGTAATAAACTTTTGTATAAATACTTCACAATTCGAAGTATGTGGTGTGGGTTCTTAGAAATTTCTATAGACTTCTTGATCAAAAGACTGTAAAGCTATTGGAGCATTGACTGAACCAACAAGCTAGATTAATGAATAAAGACTAGATATTTCACAGGATTCATGTGTTGAGCGAAGTGCAGACAAGTATTTTCTCATGTTGTTGTTATCTTTCTTAAGTTTTTTCCACAATCTTTAATGTATTTCTGAATCTGAATGCTATAACTAGAACAATATCTCAGAATTTGTTTAATCACACTATGTTTTAACAGCTAGGCATTTAAATGTTTTCAACTAATATCTAAGTTAAGGAATTCTTAATTTCTCCTTAGTTTAGGTTGTCTCTTTATAATCTATAGAAAAGGATTCTTAATTTCCCTTTGTTTCTGATTTCCCTCTATTTCTCGTTTAAATGCTGGTCTGAGAATTCTTAATTGCTCTCTCACCCTGGTTCAAACCACTTCACCCCTCTGCCCCAAGGACCTGCACTTTACTCTGCTATCTTGCCCTTTAAACATTCCCTTTAGTGAGTTGATCCAATTCTGTTTCCCTTTTGTTGACTCCATAGCCCAATGGTCTAAAGACATCATTCTATCCATTTGTTTTAAGGATTCCACCATCCAATCTTCAATACAAATCAAAAAACCCTGAACATTCAGAACTAGCTTAAAATCCCACCAAACAAAGCCAAATCATATAGAGAGAGCCCTCTCTGAGCCATAGGTTGGCTAGAGCCTATGCTTAAAAGTTGGTCTGTGGTTACCTCGATCATTTTCTTTCTTCTAATAACTTCTAGAGAAAATTTTGAGTGATAACAGAACTCTTCAAGATTAAGGAAAAACAATTGTCTATAGAAAAGGATAATGCATCAAAATATCAAAAGGATTATCAGACAACCTACAATGAAATCAAGGAATTGAGGGAAAATGTAAAGGGAAATATGTCACTCATACATGCCTGAGAGATAATCTGGAATGAGATGATTCAGCAAGTAAATTCTATTTGGGATAGTATACTGATAATGGCAGAAGAAAAGATGATTTTCAGGGAGCTGGGAAGCATCATTGCTTCTCATAAGGATAAAATCCAGCATTATTCTCAACTGGAAAAGAAGATGATTGATTTTATTAATTCCAAATCTTCTTAGGAATTAAGAACTATGCAGGTGGAAGACATAATATAGTTGGTGCTAAAAATTAATAAGATGGTGCATAAAAATTTGTACAGGAAAACAACAAAGGCTAATATTGGTGAAATTAAAGAATTTGTTCTGATATTTAATACAAATTGTGATAAGAGAATGAGGGCAGGGTTTCCCTCCTACTAGGAACAACAGGGAAATTTGCTTCCTTGGGAGACTTATGAAACTTTGTTGGTGGAAGCCAAAAGCAAGATTGACTCTTTTTATTGTGGTTGGTTAAAACTCTTTTTATAGAAAAGACATCTTACAGCAGAATCACCAATTTCAGAATGGCTCATACAAGGCTTATCAAGTGTCCAAGTTCAAATGTCTCTATATGGAAGAAATGCATAGCATGGTTGTCTCCAACAACAACAACAGAAGCTAGACCTTCAACAAGTGAGCCTAAACAGGAATCACAATTCATCCAGTGAAAGATAGCCACCTATATTCATTTTATGAAATCTAAAAATATCTTATTTGTAATGGTTACACAATTTTGGTTCTCGGTTTTATAAAAATCTATCCTCAAGAGGACTGTATAGGGCTAAAGTAGTTGTTAAACTAGTTTGGTAGTTTTGTGATAGTTAATAGTTTTTATAATTGTCACCATTGTAATGTAAATATAAAAGAAACTTGAGAGAACCATTTTGGGTTCCGATTTTTTACTTTATAAGGCAAGAATTTTTTGTGTAATGTTTTCATCATTTCTTGGAGAATTATAAAGCTTTTCAAGGTGATTCCAAGTAGTCTTTTGAAACTGATAAGTGTTAATGTTCTTTGTAAATCATTTACAATATTTCTTCTAGGGAAAAGAGTAATGAAGTTGTTGGTTATTTTTATCATACAGACTTACTAAAATTACAGTACATTTAATCTTAAACTAAATAACCTTAATATGTGCTCCTCTTTTCTGCAAATTCATTTCTTAGTGTTTCACATTTTCTTCTAAAGTTTGAGGCAAAAGATTTTTCAATAAGTATCCTTTCATTTTTAGAATTTTATCATTTATTTCTATCACTTTGCTACAGCTTCCAATCAGTTTCATTGTCAGCGAGGCCATCTTGGGAAGTGTCTTCACCCGAGACAATTTCTTTAACATTACCTATGGAATAGTCTTCTGAAATATCATAATGGGGCAGCAAGTAAAACCTATTATCTTTATGTATAGATGTCTTAGGAACTTACCTCTACTCAGACAGGGGTTGTATCTATGGTTACAATAGGTACCTTGATACGCATTATCATTATTGGTAAGTTGTATCACATTTGTTAATGGTGTACATCAATGACCGATAATCGAATGATTTCTCACATGGTCAACTTCAGCTCATTTATTCCCATAGTGTAGAAATGTACCATTTGTGGTCGGTGAAGATCTCGAGTTGTGTCAGAATCTTGGTTCACTTGACAACTCCTTCATTTTTCTACCAATGACACCTCTCATATTGATATGTTTCAATCTTTCACAACATCATCTTATATGTTGGCACCCGAGTTTATGTAGTACCACTATTCCACCTATATGACTTGGCACTTTTATGAGGATCAGTTATGTAGCATCATTGATCAGAGAGTCTTCTATCATCATTGATTAGATATTATTTTATATGTGACATACATACATACCTCCGATGTATTCTTTCACAGCTATGATCCGATCATCCATTATGTATTCTTTAGATACTTCTGTACAATTATGTATACATTTTGGATCTACTTTATACTTGACCATTGGACATGATTTACTACTTTCAAGCATGGGTATGCCCACCTCAAACATGATTTTTCTTTTTGAATCCTTCAAGATGTATTCAATGGGGTGGAATCTAGTGATCTCCCCCAAGTTTTTGGATGACTCCTCTCTCTATACTTAATATATTTTAGTCATCATGTTCCCCTTCTAATATTGTATATTAGAGAGCATATATTATAGCATCATCGAGCACTCATGTATGTATACCTTATGCTCTTTTATGGCCCTTGGTAGCCCCTTTCCCTATGCAAACTTGACTTTATAATAGAAAATAATATCTCAAATTCCATACGTGACTCCACCCATACTAAATCGCGTACATACACGGGTACCATAACATAATACCCACGTACACCTTTTAAAATATGAAAAATTAAAATAAAATGTTATTTTTAGGAGAGGTTTATAGTTGTAATTGAGAGCCCACCTACAAGAGCTCATGGCCGAACTAAAATAACCAATTTGAGGTGGTATATATATACATCCCTTGGGTAGACCTAATTCATACAATAAGAAGGATATCAACATTATACTCGATTTCTCCCAAATCAAGTATATTTTTCTTGTGCCTCATGCACTCCCAGTCTCTAGGAAACCCTAGTTTCCTTTGCATAGATGATCATCATCCTTATCTAGCATCTACTTACACCTACTAGAGATGTTTTCTTCGTGGCTCGAGATGGACAGATCTTGAGTAAGGTTTTGTCAGTGCCTTTGACCCCGATCAAGTTGTATCTTTCTTATATTTACTATTTTTAATTAATAAAGAAGCTCATGTATTGTTCTCAATATATGTTGTTATCTTATGAATGATGGTTTATATGTTTATATATGATGATCTAACATATTAATACGTATGCACATTGAATTATATATTATTTATGTGCTTTTGTGATTGATTTGCAGGTTTGCACATCTTGGAGGAAGCAAAGGGTTTGGACCCTACGGGAACATCTTCAAACTTAGGACTCCTTGGTATGTTTCCAAATCCATGTTTGGTAGTTCATATGTTTGGCATGCTTGTCTGGGTTCTTTTTTTATTATTATATTATCCTTCTCTGTTGAGGATTTCAACACTTTCCTTAGGGAACCTATCTGGCCAACAATGTCTCACTATGATAGGCCACTAGATGCCCTTGTTGAGTGAGAAATGCACCAATAGCATAGTCAAAGGCATATGTATTAATCTTTAATGGTTGTTGCAGGTCAAGCAATGTGAGTTTTGTTGTAGAGAAAAGGTAGTGCTTTAGTTCAATGAAATCCTTCTATTGCGACTTAGACCAGAAAATTTTTGCTTCTTCCCCACCCTTGGTAACCTAACTCAAAGGCCAAGTTACATGAGAGAATCCCAACATGAACCTCAGATAAAAATTGGCAAGGCCCAAAAAGTTACGAAGCTCTGCTAGAGTGGTAGGGGTTGGCCATTCCTGAATGACTTGGATATTAGCCAGATCCACATGCACACCTTTCTCATCAATTATGTAACCCATATATTGGACCTAGTGCATGCCAAAGGTGAATTTATCCAAGTTGGAACATAATTTGTGCTGCCACAATGTTTGAAGGACCTATAGAATGTGTTGCAAGTTATCTTCCCAACTCTTACTGAAGATGAGGATTTCGTCCAAATATAAAACCATGAACGAGTTGGTGAAAGGCTGCAAGTTTTCATCCATCAACCTAATAAAATTTGTAGGGGCATTTTTCAACTCGAAAGGCATAACCAACCACTCAAAAAGGCCCTTCTTGGATTCAAAAGTGGTCTTCCATACATTTGTGGATTCTATTGGAACCTGATGACAAGCAGACTTCAAATTAATTTTGTTGAGGTACTTGACCCCTTGAGCTAGTCAAGAAGGTCATCAATCTATGGGATTAGATACCTGTTCATGACAGTGATTTATTTTAGTTCCCGATAATCAATGGAAAGCATCCAGGTCTCATCCCTCTTCTATAAAAGTACAATCAGGCTTCCACAGAGTGAGGAACTTGGTTGCATGTTCCTTTTTTGTAGGGACTCCTATATCTACATCATGATTTCTTTATTTTCCATAATGTAGTGGAAATATATCAACCCATTGGGTAGAGGTGCTCTGGGGTTCAGATTGATCAAATGCTTACCTGACAGTGCAAAGTTACCCTAGTGGATGAGGACAAGATCTCCTTGTATTCTTCCACTACCTTATCTACCTACTTCTGTTGCATGGAGGAACCCTTCTTGGGGGGCATGGATGTGGTCACGATCTTCCACTTACTTTAAAAGAAAATCATAGACAAAAAAAATTTCCTACTTCAAGAGATGATCTTACTGCATTGATTTGCAGAGATCAAAGAGATGGCATTAGGCAGGGCTACGTCCAATATATCTTGTATAACTTATTTCCCAAAGTAACAATAATGATGCGAGTCCAAGTCTTATACACAACATGATGCTTGCATAGGAATGGTTGTCCTAATAACACATCACAAGTTTCAAGAGCAGCAAGATCACACAATACCTCATACGTGAAGAGCTTGATGTTGTAGGGAAGGCGACATTGTTGTCTGACGTGGAAATATCGTCCTTAGTGGAGCCACCTGATGGTTCATGTTGCGATTGTGGTGTGTTTGGTGGGCCCAACCACTTAACAACCAATGTTGAGATGAGGTTCCTTTTTCTCCCGCTATTGATAATGAACTGCAACAAATACCCCTTCACCCACATCTACGAGTGGAAGAGGAACTCCCATTCCTCTGGATCTTCTAGCTCAATCTTATGGACCATGATGGTGGAAACAATGGCGTTGGGCTCTGCATCGATAATATGCTGCCCTTTGTCACTTCCATTATTGGGTTTTGACTCAGAGTCAGAGCATGCATCTACCTCTATAACCTTCAGCTCAACCACTAGTGACTGCAGGATGAAGATGCATCATCTGTTGGCATCCACCAATGGATCTAGGAAATGGTGTCCATCATCTCATTCCTTTTCCACTCAAGGGCTTCTTCAAGTATTAGTTTGATAAGGTATCTTGCTCCATCTACTTTCTTTTCTTTTTCCATGGGAGGTCGTCGGTGTCAGTGGGGATAGTCTTGTAATGACTCAACTAGTTCAAGTCCCAACTCCTTATACCCCAACCTCATTGGGGACATGCACAGAAAAAAATAAAAAGAGAAAACTGCTTTGATACCACTGATCTGAATTTATGTAGGAATGAAATGAAATATATTATTAAATAGAAACATAGAGCTACAATGGAAATTGAACTTCAATTGATTAATAAAAAATATTTAGAATTGCATACATGAAGAATGGAAACAAACTAGATCAAGCAATGGTAGCTTACCTCTTAAAAGAGATGTGATAGCTACATGCCTTCTAAAATGAATTACAATGAGGGTGAGAGGCCTTTTTATAATAAAGAAGAAGTGTGAAACCCTAACCTTAGGAGATAAAGCACCAATGATTTTGGGCCCTGTCAGGGTAAGTTGGACCGCCAACTTCTTGAGGTCATAAATTTGGCATATGATCTCCATTTCACTATAATAACACCTCGTTTTGAAGATGTCCACGAGGAGGAAAAAGGAAAATTTGTAATTGGCACTGCTGTAGTCTCTTTGTTTTCCAAAAAAACGTCTTTTAGTACCTCAAAATGACGGGAATTTTAGGACCCGAAAAACTACCAAAAAAATAAATTTGTCTTAGAATTAAGGAAACTGAAAGAAACAGTGATGGGGATCCAAGTGGAATAGGTGGGTTTCCATCATTATCCCCCTAGATTATCTATGACCTTATCAACTTGATTATGATGTGAGGAGGAACCCTTTCTGGGGCCCATTGATGTGGCCACGATCTTCCCCTTACTTTGAGATCAGATAAAAAAGGAAAACAAATTTCTCAATCTGGGATATGATTTTATTGCATTTCTTAGAAGATATCAAAGAAATGACAATAGGTGGGCCTACCTCCGGTATCATGTACAACTTTCCGCCCAAAGTAATAATCACAATCCAAGATATAAACTCATACACAACATGAGGCTTCCATAAGTATGGTTGCCCTAATAAAACATCACAAGCTTCAAGAAGAACAACATCACATAGTACCTCATTAGCAAAGGGCTTGATGTTGTAGGGAAGTTTCAACTGTTAGTTGACGTGGAGATCTCGTCCTTGTTGGAGCCACTCAATGGTGTATGGTTGCAGGTGTGGTGTTGTCTTTAGGCCCAACCACTAATTGAACTCTTTTGAGATGATGTTCTTTTGGCTCCCACTGTCGACAGTGAATTGAAGCAGGGAACCCTTCACCCACATCTATGAATACAAGAGACATCCCCCTCCTCTATATCTTTGGGCTCAATCTTTTGGACCTTGGTGGTGGAAATGGTGGCAATGGGTTCTACATTAATAACTTGTTATCCCTTGTCATTCCCATTTTTTATTATTGCACAGAATTGGAAAATGCATTATATTGTGAATCTTTTAGCTCAGCCACTAGTGACTACTTGGCACAACACTCATTTGTGGTGTGGGTGGGGCTATTGTGGAACTCATACCACTTTCCTGTGTTAGGGATCTCGCCATGTCACTATTCTTTTCTTGTGGCTTCGATGGGTTGTTTGAGCCACTCCACCTTGGCTCTGTCCTTTGTTCTATGGTTTGGATGTGCCTTTTCCCTGCTTTAGATTCGCAAATCCAAAGCCTCACTTCTTTTGCTTAATTTTTTTTTTTATCTTGATAGAATATTTGGTACACTTCACCAGTCAAGGATATTGTAACCACCTCCTCCCACCTTTACCCACCTTAGTTGGTTTACCTGAGGTAAAAATGAGCTAAGGGTCACTATGATAAGAATTAGCCTCCTATATAACCTTAAGGAAATAGATTTGATAACTTGAGACCTTACTGACTTCCCAAAGGTTCTACAGGGCCTCCAGAAGCAACCCAACCCCTCCAGGTGTCTAACCCTTTAGATGATTCTCTTTTCACTGGCCTAGAGCCCCAGTCACTCCCTTACCAAGCCCTCCAAGTGACTAAGAGCCTCTAGTCACTCCCATGAGCATGCTTGAGTGCGACTATAGCCTTTTTCTACCAGTTTTATGCCAGCGACTGCAATATTTAAGGCTATTTTCTACGGCTAGGATCCATTCACTGCCCATAACTCCATGAAACTTCCAAAACTCATAAAAGGCATTAATACAATTATTTTGATAATAAAATTTATCAAAGACTTGACTATACCTTCCCCAACCAGAACTAACATTCCATCAAACACTTGGTAAACATGCAACCTACAAGTCACGAATGCAAGTCTGAACATGAGATGAAAAATTATTTTTGGTTTAATAAGAAGGATCACTTCCTTCCTACATTAGTTGTCATAACATCAATTAGGTCTTGCATTCATTATTCACTTAGTTACAAGTAAGAACATGGAAAGAGCCATGACTAAGAATTGTGAAATAGCCATGCTTATAACCAACATATAACCAGATAAATAACAATGAGAGAACAGTGGTTAGCCACATAATAACAAGTACGTTTACTCATCAAATCAGGAGGAACTTAGCTCTTCTTAAACATAGACAAAATCCAATTAGGTATGGGACTTCCACGTACCACCCAACCATAGATTGGCTTAACCAAATCTTTTTTTCAACTAACCACCCCCTGCCATATTCCAAGCATCAAAGTGGGATCTCATGGGATAAACAAATCCATAAAAAACCAAGGGAATCCAAAGGTTAAACCTCCTCCACCCTCACCATACCATGATCTCTGTTGAGAAAAGGCAACCAGAAATTCTAGTTTGTAAAAATACCGCCAACTTCTTGAGGTCATAACTTTGGCATACGATCTCCATTTCACTATCATAATACCTTGTTTCGAATATATCTACAAGGAGGAAAAAAAAAATTGTAAAATCAATTTTGGAACTACTATAGTTACTCTGTTTTCCCAAAAAAGCGTCTTTTAGTACCTCAAAATGACTCTGGAAGTTTAGGACCCAAAAAAATACCAAAAAAAGAAAGTTGTCTGAGAATTAAGGAAACTAAAAGAAAGAGTGGTGGGGATCCAAGTGGAATAGGTGGGTTGCCATAAATATCCACATAGATTATCTATGACCTTATCAACTTGCTTATGTTGTGCAGAGGACCCCTTTCTCGGGTCCATTGATATGGCCATGATCTTCCCTTTAGTTTGAGATTGAATAGAAAAGAAAACAAATTTCTCAATATGGGATATGATCTTATTGCATTTCTTAGCAGAAATCAACGAAACGAAGATATATGGGGCTACCTCCGGTATCATGTACAATTTTCTCCCACAGTAATAATCATAGTGCAAGGTTTGGACTCATACACAACATGAGACTTCCACAAGTATGGTTGGCCTAATAAAACATCACAAACTTCAAGAGGAACAACATCACACAGTACCTCGTAAGCGAAGGGCTTGATGTTGTAGCGAAGTTCGAACTGTTGGTTGACGTGGAGATCTCTGTAGGTCTTAACCCCATACAGAAATTACCTGCATACGAATTCTAAAACACATAAAATAAACAATGCGAGAGCATAACACATAAAACACATATACATATAGATTTTCCCTTGGATACCAAAATCGAGACTACCAGCTTGATTTTTTTTCATTATTTTCCTTTCAATGTTACAATACATATTTATACTTGCCAAAGCATCCAATACCATGGAACGAAAACCATCGCGTCCAAAAACATGTGCAAAAATCATGCACAAAACCATAGGTGGGTCCGGCCAACTTAACATAGGGTCCAAAACCAAAATTTTCTGGGGCGCTGCCTCAGACCCCATAAAGTGGGGTTATGGGTACACCTCAAATCCCCTTTGACCCCCCCTCTAACCCCCAATTAACTACATGGGCTAGTCGTGGAAGGAATATAACACAACCCAACATTCTCCCACTCGTTGTTTTCTTTCCACAGGGGACCACAAGAGAGCTTAATCATTTATCCAGCCCTGCAACGCCCATTGTTTCTCTACACCAAGAGAACTTCTCTGAGCTCACAGATTTTGCTAATGCATCTGCAATATTCTTCAAAGTGTCCACCTTTACCAGCAACACCTTTTTGTCTTCTATCATATCCCTCACAAAGTGATACTGAACATCAATGTGCTTTGTCTTTGAATGATATGCAGGGTTCTTTGCCAAGAAAATTGCACTTTGGTTGTCACAATGTATCCTTATAACTTCATGTACTAACCCCATACTTAACACAATCTCTGCAACCAAACTGCTTCCTTGCTTGCATGAGTGGCTGTCGTGTATTCTGCCTCTGTAGTTGATAGTGCCACTACAGATTGTTTCTTACTCATCCAACTGACTGCACCTCCAAATAGGTTAAACACATACCCACTTGTAGATATTCTCTGATCCAGAACTCCAACCCAGTCTGCATCAACAAAGCCACGAATATCCAACACTCTATCCAATCCTGGCCTTCCTTGGTAGCACAAACCATAATCACTAGTGCCACGCAAATACCTGAAAACCCACTTCACTGCTGTCCAATGCTCCTTTCATGGTTTTGACATAAACCTGCTCAATACTCCCACTGCATGTGCAATGACTGACCTAGTACAGACCATTGCATACATCGGGCTACCGACTGCACTTGCATATGGAACACGGGACATGTCCTCTTCCTCTTCTTGTGTCTTGGGACACTGTATAGTAGATAACCTTACACCCACAGGAATAGGAACCTTCACTGGTTTACTATCCTGAATATTAAACCTCTACAAGATTGTCTCGACATACTTCCTCTGGTTTAACCAGAGCTTCCTTTTTTCCCGATCTCTTTTAATTTCCATGCCCAAAATATAGTTTGCAGCACCAAGATCTTTCATGTCGAATTTGGAGGACAATTGGGTCTTCAAATCCTGGATAACTTCTTTGTCATTTCCAAACAGCAACATATCATCCACATACAAGACCAGATAAATAACACGGTCACCAATTAATTTAAAATACACACAGTGATCTGCTTTGCTTCTGGTGAAACCAAGTCCCCATATAAATGTATCAAATTTATGATACCACATCCTTGGTGACTGTTTTAACCCATACAAAAACTTCTTTAACTTGCATACCAGTTATTTCTTACCCTTCACCGCAAATCCTTCAGGTTGCTTCATGTAGATCTCCTCTTCCAGATCCCCGTGAAGAACTGTTGTCTTCACATCCATCTGTTCTACCTCAAAATCAGAAGCAGCAGCAATAGATAAAAGTAATCTAATAGAAGTTACCTTGGAAACAGGAGAAAAAATATCACCAAAATCAATTCCCAACACCTGGGAATAGCCTTTTGCTACCAAACGAGCTTTGTATTTCTCCACTTTTCCTTCTGCATTTGTCTTCTTTTTGAACACCCATTTGCTGCCAATGGGTTTCCTTCTAGCCGGCAACTCCACCATATCACAAGCCTCATTTTTGTGCAAAGATGCCATTTCATCAACCATGGCTTCTTTCTAGAGTTTTCCATCCTCTTAATCCACTGCTTCCTTCATAGTTCTAGAATCATCATCAGTGGCAGACAAAGCAAAATTTGAACAGAAAGCAGATAGACTATACCTCTTTGGTTGCCTTCTTTCTCAAAGTGATCTTATCATAGCCGGAGTTTGTGGCTCTTCATCTTCTAATTCCTCCTCTGTTGTAGAGTCTGATTCTTCCTCCTTTAGCTCAAACTCTATCTTCTCAAGTTCCTTTGCTTGGACTTCATGTTTAATAACATCTTTCACCTCTCTGAACACCACATCTCGGCTGTACACAACCTTCCTTGTTATTGGATTCCAAAGCTTATAACCCTTTAAGCCATCCTTATACTCAATAAAGATGCACTTTTCAGATTTACTATCCAACTTGGTTCGTTTCTCCTTTGGAACATGTACATATGCATTACATCCAAATACCCTTATATGTGAAAGAGAGAGTTTCTTACCAGTCCATACCTCTTGTGGAGTCTTATCCTCCAACGTTGATGAAGGTGACCTGTTGACCAGGTAACATGCAGTATCCACTGCCTCTGCCCAGAATTCCTATCCTAACCCGGCATCACTGAGCATGCTTCTTGCCCTTTCCATCAATGTCTTTTTCATTCTTTCTGCAACTCCATTTTGCTGAGGTGTATATGGAGTAGTATTCTATCGTTCTATACCACACTTCTTACAGAATTCTTCAAATTCCTTGCTGCAAAACTCTCCACCATTATCTATCCTCAGCACCTTTATCTTCTTCTCTGTCTGATTTTCCACAAGAGCCTTAAATTCTTTAAACCTGTCAAAGACTTCAGATTTCTTCTTAAGGAAATATATCCATGTATTCCTTGAGAAGTCATCTATAAATGATACATAGTACACAGACTTACCCAGTGATGAAACCTTCATAGGTTCAAACACATCACTGTACACAAGCTCTAATATTTGTTTTGCCATCTTACTACCCAAGGGGAAACTCACCCGATTTTGCTTCCTATATACACAATTTTCACAGAAATCAAAATCCAGAGAGCTATTACTCATACCTTCTACCATACCTTTACCATGAAGTATTCAAAGGCCCTTCTCTCCAATATGTTCAAGCCTTTCATGCCACAACATGGTCTTTTCTCTGAAGACCACTAGATTTTCTGCTCCACTTTTAGGAACCACAGAACTGTTGCACCCATCAATAACAGTGCTACCTTGCAGCTTGTACAGAGTTCCAATCCGAATTCCCTGCATCAATACCAATGCTCCCCGAACCATTTTGAAGGTATCCTTCTCGAACACTGTTTTTATACCTACATCATCCACTGTGCTTATAGAAATGAGATTTCTGGCTAATGCAAGAATATGCAGAACACTCGGAAGTGTTCTAACCCTTCCACCTTGCAACTTCAACTTTACTTTTTCGCAACCAATGATTCTAGCCTTCCTGTCATCCCCCAAGAAGACATCACCACCATCATATTTCCCATACTCGCAGAACCACTCTCTATGGGGAGTGAAGTGAAAGGATGCACCTGAGTCAATCAACCATGCCTCATGATCTACATGTGTACTTGAAGAAGCCAAGTACACATCCCCACCTTCATCTGAGGTGGTTTTCGCCTCTACAGAAGGAGCATCATCAGATCCCTTTCCTTTATCAGGAGCTTTAGATTTACAGTCCCTTTTGTAGTGCCCTTCCTTTCCACATTTCTAGCACACCACCTTTACAAGTTTTCCTGGAGATTTAGATCTCCCTCTAGATTTAGATCTCCCACTCAATGACTTATATTTGTTTCTATTATGGGACCATCCTCGTACAGACAAGGCATCACCATTCTGGCTTTCTATATTTTTTCGTCTCATCCCCTTCGTCAGCAAGGATGAGACTATTTCATCAAACTGTAAGGCAATTGCATTGCTACCTATTGCAATAACCAGACTATCCCACAAATCTGATAGAGAACACAAAAAACTGATGCAATTATCTTCATATGAAATTTTAATATCAACAGATGCTAACTGACTTACCACAATATTAAATGCATTCAGATGCTCTGTCACCGAGTCTCCATCCTTCATCCTCAGGTTATACAGCTTTTTCCGCAGGAACAGTTTATTCACCAGAGACTTAGATTGGTACAAAGTCCCTAACTTGTCCCACAAAGCCTTCACCGTAGCTTCCCCTGATACATTCAACAATACTGAATCTGAGACACAAAAACGTATTATGCTCTTTGCCTTCTGATCCAACTTCTTCCATTCTTCATCGAACAGTCCCGTTGGTTTAGTACCCGGATCTACATCGATCCACTAATCTTTATCCACCAACAGATCCTCCATCTTGAGTTTCCACAACTCAAAACTCTGACCATTAAATTTCTCAATCTCTATCTTTCCATTGCTTGCCATCTTCTTTCACCACCAGAATCGATCTCACAGATCTCCCACTGAACAAGGTCTACCACAGGCCCAAGCGAAACCCCTCAGCAACAAAGGCATCCCCTTGAAGCCAAAACAACGTTGATACCAGATGTAGGTTTTAACCCCGTAGATAAATTACCTGCATACGAATTCTAAAACAAATAAAATAAACAATGCGAAAGCATAACACATAAAACACATATACATAGAAATTTTCCCCTGGATCCCAAAACTGGGACTACCAGCTTGATTTTTTTTCATTATTTTCCTTTCAGTGTTACAATACATATTTATACATGTCGAAGTATCCAATACCATGGACCAAAAACCATCGCGTCCAAAAACATGTGCGAAAATCATGCACAAAACCGTAGGTGGGTCTGCCCAACCTAACATAGGGTCCAAAACCAAAATTTTCTGGGGTGCTGCCCCGGACCCCATAAAGTGGGGTTACAGGTACACCTCAAACCCTTGTGACCGCCCCCCTCTAAGCCCTGGTTAACTAAGTGGGCTAGTCATGGAAAGAATATAACACAACCCAACAATCTCTTCCTTGGTGGAGCTACTTAATGGTGTATGGTTGCATGTGTGGTGTTGTCAGCAAGCCAAACCACTTATTGAACTCTTTTGAGATGATATTATTTTGGCTCCCACTATCGGCAATGAATTGCAGTAGGGAACCCTTCACCCACATCTATGAATAGAAGAGACACTCCCCCTCCTCTATATCTTTGGGCTTAATCTCCTGGACCTTGGTGGTGGAAATGGTGGCACTGGGTTCTACATCAATATTTTCCTTCCCCTTGTCATTTCCCTTTTTTTATTATTTCTCAGAGTTGGAACATGCATTGGAGTGTGAATCTTTTATATCAACCGCTAGTGACTAGTTGGCATGACAATCATTTGTGTTATGGGTAGGGACCTTGTGGAACTCACACCACTTTCCTGTGTTTGGGGTCTCGTCATCTCACTATTATTTTCTTGTGGCTTCAATGGGTTGTCCAGGGCCACTCCACCTTCACTCTTTCCTTTTTTCTATGCTTTGGAATTGCCTTTTCCCTCCTTCAGATTCGTAGATCGAAAGTCCCACTTCTTATGCTTAAATTATTATTTGATCTTGACAAAATATTTGGTACACTACACCCGTCGAGGAGATTGTAACCACCTCCTCCCACATTTACCCACCTTTGATGGTTTACCCAAGGTAAACATGAGCTGAGGGTCACTATGATGAGAATCAACCTCCTATATGACCTTAAGGAAATGGAGTCGACAACTTGAGACCTTACTGACTTCCCATAGGTGCTACAAGACCCCCAGAAGCAACCCAAACCCTCCATGTGTCTAACCCTTGAGATGACTCTTTTCACTAACTTAAAGCCTGATTCACTCAATTACCAAGCCCTCCAAGTGACTGAGAGCCTCCAGTTGCTCCCATGAGCATGCCTGAGTGCGACTAGAGCCTTTTTCTACCAGTGCTATGCCAGCGATTGCAATATTTAAGGCTATTTTCCAGGGCTAAGATCCACTCACTTCCCATAACTCCATGAAACTTCTAAAACTCATAAAAGACATGAATACAATGATTTTGATAATAAACTTGATCAAGGACTTGACTAGAGCTTCCCTAACCAGAACTGGCATTCCGTCAAACACTTCGTAAACATGTAACCTACAGGTTACGAATGCAAGTCAGAACATAAGGAGATGAAAATTTATCTGAGGTTTAACAAGAAGGATCACTGCCTTCTCACATTATTTGTCATAACATCAATTAGGTCTTGCATTCATTATTCATTTAGTTACAAGTAAAAACATGGAAAGAGCCATGACTAGGAACTGTGAAATAACCATTCTTATAACCAGATAAATAACAATCACAAAACATTCGTTAAATCCACATAATAACAAGTATGTTTACTCATCAAAAGTAGGAGGAAATTAGCTCTTATTAAACATAGACAAAATCCAACCAAATTTGGGACTTCCACGTACCACCCAACCATAGATTGGCTTAACCAAATCTTTTTTCAACCAACCACCCCCCTGCGATATTCCAAGCATGAATGTGGGATCTCATGGGATAAACCAACCCATAAACAACCAAGGGAATCCAGAGGCTAATGCACTTGCACCTTCACCATACCGTGAAATCTATTGAGAAATGACAACTAGAAATTCTAGTTTGTAAATGAACCACCAACTTCTTGAGGTCATAACTTTGGCATACGCTCTCCATTTCACTATCATAATACCTCGTTTTGAATATGTCCACGAGGAGGCGAATATAAAATTTGTAAAACCAATTTTGGCACTTCTCTAGTCTCTACATTTTCCCAAAAAACGTCTTTTAGTACCTCAATGACTGGAGGTTTAGGACTTGAAAAAAC
The DNA here is from genome assembly GCA_031772625.1 of Pinus tabuliformis. NCBI lineage: Eukaryota > Viridiplantae > Streptophyta > Pinopsida > Pinales > Pinaceae > Pinus > Pinus tabuliformis. The sequence continues at coordinate 471,032,449 of CM062808.1, read as the reverse complement.
TATCAAAAAAAGAAAGTTGTCTTAGAATTAAGGAAACTGAAAGAAACAGTGGTGGGGGTCCAAGTGGAATAGGTGGGTTGCCATCAATATCCACCTAGATTATCTATGACCTTATCAACTTGCTTATGCTATGCAGAGGAACCCTTTCTGGGGTCCATTAATGTGGCCATGACCTTCCCCTTAGTTTGAGATCAAATAAAAAAGAAAACAAATTTCTCAATCTGGGATATGATCTTATTGCATTTCTTAGCAAATATCAAAGAAATGACGATAGGCGGGGCTACCTCTAGTATCATGTACAATTTTCTACCCAAAGTAATAATCACAAGGAAAGGTCTTGACTCATACATAACATGAGCCTTCCACAAGTATGGTTGGAATAATAAAACATCACAAACTTCAAGAGGAACAACATCACACATTACCATGTCAACGAAGGGCTTGATGTTGTAGAGAAGTTTGAACTATTGGTTGACGTGGAGATCTCGTCCTTGGTCTAGCCACTCAACGGTGTATGGTTGCAAGTGTTGTGTTGTCGGCAAGCCCAAATGCTTATTAAACTCTTTTGAGATGATGTTATTTTGGCTCCCACTTTCGACAATGAATTGCAGCTGGGAACCATTCACCCACATCTATGAATAGAAGAGACACGTCCCCTCCTCTATATATTTGGGCTCAATCTTCTGGACCTTGGTGGTGGAAATGGTGGCACTAGGTTCTATGTCAATAATTTTCTTCCCTTTGTCATTTCCCTTTTTCTATTATTTCTTAGAGTTGGAACATGCATCAGAATCTGAAACTTTTAGCTCATCCACTAGTGACTCCTTGGCACGAGACGCATTTGTATTTTGGGTGCGGATCTTGTGGAACTCACACCACTTTCATGTGTTCGGGATCTGGTCATGTCACTATTATTTTTTTGTGACTTCTATGGGTTATCATACTCCACTCCACCTTGGCTATGTCCTTTTTTTCTATGGTTTGGATGTGCCTTTTCCCTACTTCAAACTCGCAGATCCAAAGTCTTGCTTCTTTTGCTTAAATTTTTGTTTCATCTTGACAACATATTTGGTACATTGCACCAGTCGAGGAGATTGTAACCACCTATGATAAGAATCAACCTCCTATATGACCTTAATGAAATGGAGTCGACAATAAGAATCAACCTCCTATATGACCTTAAGGAAATGGAGTCGACAACTTGAGACCTTACTAACTTCTCGCAGGTGCTACAACACCTCCAGAAGCAACCCAACCCCTCCAGGTGTCCAACCCTTGAGATGACTATCTTTTCACTGACCTAGAGCCCCATTCACTCCCCTACCAAGCCCTCCAAGTGATTGATATCCTTCAGTCGCTCCCATGACCATTCCTGAGTGCGACTATAGCCTTTTTCTACCAGTGCTATGCAAGTGATTGCAATATTTAAGGCTATTTTCCAGGGCTAGGATCCACTCACTACCCATAACTCCATGAAACTTCCAAAACTCATAAAAGACATAAATAAAATGATTTTGATAATAAACTTGATAAAGGAATTGACTATACCTTCCCCAACTAGAATTGGAATTCCGTTAAACACTTGGTAAACATGCAACATGTCACAAATGCAAGTCTGAACATAAGGAGATGAAAACTTATAAGGTTTAACAAGAAGGATCACTGCCTTCTCACATTGGCTGTCATAACATCAATTAGGTCTTGCATTCATTATTCATTTAGTTACAAGTAAAAACAAGGAAAGAGCCATGACTAAGAACTGTGAAATAACCATGCTTATAACCAGCATATAACTAGATAAATAACAATGAGAGAACAATCATTAAAGCCACATAATAACAAGTATGTTTACTCATCAAAATCAGGAGGAACTTTGCTCTTATTAAACATAGACAAAATCCAACCAGGTTTGGGACTTCCACATACCACCTGACCATAGATTGGCTTAAAAAATATTTTTTTCAGCCAACCACCCCCCTGCCATATTCCAATCATGAATGTGGGGTCTCATGGGATAAATCAATCCGTAAACAACCAAGGGAATCCAAAGGTTAAATGACCTCCACGCTCACCATACCACAATCTCTATTGAGAAAAGGCAACCATAAATTCTCATTTGTAAATGGACTGCAAACTTCTTGAGGTCATAACTTTGGCATACAATCTCCATTTCACTATCATAATACCTCATTTCGAAGATCTCCACGAGGAGGAAAAACAAAAACTTGTAAAATAAATTTTGGCACTTCTTTAGTGTCTACGTTTTCCCAAAAAAAAAAAAAAAAAAACATCTTTTAGTACCTCAAAATGACTTTGAAAGTTGAGGACCTGAAAAACTACCAAAAAATAAAGTTGTCTTAGAATTAAGGAAATTGAAAGAAACAGTGGTGGGGGTCGAAGGGGAATAGTTGGGTTGCCATCAATATCCACCTAGATTATCTATGACCTTATTAGCTTGCGTATGTTGTGCGGAGGAACCCTTTTTGGGGTCCATTGATGTGGCCATGATCTTCCACTTACTTTGAGATCGAATAAAAAAGAAAACAAATTTCTCAATCTCAGATATGATCTTATCACAATTCTTAGCAGATATCAAAGAAACAATGATAGGCGGGTCTGCCTCCGATATCATGTACAATTTTCTGCCCAAAGTAATAATCACAGTGTAAGGTTTGGACTCATACACAAAATGAGGCTTCCACAAGTATGGTTGGCCTAATAAAACATCACAATATTCAAGAGGAAAAACATCACACAGTACCTCGTTAGTGAAGGGCTTGATGGTATAGGGAAGTTCGAACTATTGGTTGACATGGAGATCTCATCCTTGGTGGAGCCACTCGATGGTGTATGGTTGTAGGTGTGGTGTTGTCGGCGGGCCCAAATGCTTATTGAACTCTTTTGAGATGATGTTATTTTGGCTTCCATTGTCGACAATGAATTGTATTAGGCAACCCTTCACCCACATCTATGAATAGAAGAGACACTTCCCCTCCTCTATATCTTTGGGCTCAATCTTCTAGACCTTGGTGGTGGCAATGGTGGCATTGGGTTCTACGTCAATAATTTTCTTCCCCTTGTCATTCCCTTTTTTTTTTTTTTTTTGCTTAAAGTTGGAACATGCATCGGACTCTGAAGCTTTTAGCTCATCCACTAGTGACTTCTTGGCATGACACTCATTTGTGTTGTGGATGTAGCTCTTATGGAACTCACACCACTTTCCTGTGTTGGGGATCTCGTCATGTCACTATTATTTTCTTGTGGATTGTATGGGTTGTCCTGGGCTACTCCACCTTGGCTCTATCCTTTTTTCTATGGTTTGGATGTGCTTTTTCCCTGCTTCAGATTCGCAGATCGAACGTCTCACTTCTTCTGCTTAAATTTTTGTTTGATCTTGACAGCATATTTGGTACATTGCATTAGTCGAGGAGATTGTAACCACCTCCTCCCACATTTACCCACCTTCACTGGTTTACCTGTGGTAAACATGAGTTGAGGGTCACTATGATAAGAATCAACCTCCTATATGACCTTAAGGAAATGAAGTCGACAACTTGAGACCTTACTGAGTTCTTGCAAGTGCTACAGAACCTGTAGAAGCAACCCAACCCCTCCAGGAGTCCAACCCTCGAGATGAATCTCTTTGCACTAACCTAGAGCTCCAGTCGCTCCCTTACCAAGCCCTTCAAGTGATTGAGAGACTCCAGTCTCTCCCATGGGCATGCCTAAGTGCGACCATAGCCTTTTTCTTCCAGTGCTATGCCAACGACTGCAATATTTAAGGCTATTTTAGAGGGCTAGGATCCACTCACTGCCCATAACTCCATGAAACGTCCAAAAATCATAAAAGACATGAATAAAATGATTTTGATAATAAACTTGATTAAGGACTTGACTAGACCTTCCCAAACCAAAACTGCCATTCTATCAAACACTTGGTAAATATGCAACCTACAGGTCATGAATGCAAGTCTAAACATAAGGAGATGAAAACTTATTTAAGGTTTCAAAAGAAGGATCATTGCCTTCTCACCTTAGCTGTCATGACATCAATTAGTTCTTGCATTCATTATTCATTTAGTTACAAGTAAAAACATGGAAAGAGCCATCACTAAGAACTGTGAAATAACCATGCTTATAACCAACGTATAACCAGATAAATAACAATGAGAGAACAATTGTTAAAGCCACATAATAACAAGTATGTTTACTCATCAAAAGCAGGAGGAACTTAGCTCTTATTAAACATAGACAAAATCCAACCAAGTTTGGCATTTCCACGTACCACCCGACCATAGATTGGCTTAACCAAATCTTTGGTTTAGCCAATCACCCCCCTGCCATATTCCAAGCCTGAATGTGGGATCTCGTGGGATAAATGAATCCATAAACAACCAATGGAATCCAGAGGTTAAACCACCTCCACCCTCACCATATCGTGATATCTGTTGAGAAATGGCAACCAGAAATTCCAGTTTAATTTGTCCTTGAATTAAACTAAGAATTAAAATTGAATTCTATTCTCATAAAAACTTGCAAATAGTCAATTAATTTTATTTAACTTAGTTAGCTTAGGAATTTTTAGTTTGAAGTCTTTATGTAGTCATGTATATGTTCTCCCTAACTTTTAGGGGTCTAGGATGAGTTTATTTGAGTTATAATTAGATAACTCAATTTGACTAAGTTATAGACAGTTAAACTAATTCTAACTGTTTGTGAAACTAGTAGAGGGTTAGTAGTGAGTTGGTGCACTGGTGCATCTTCAGGGGCTACTCTAGCTAACTAAAGGTTCCCTCGTGAAAAACTCATGCATGTCAATTCAAAGAAATACCAGTTGAGACTAGAGTGCAGGGACAATGTATGATCAGTTGTAGAATGATCCGAGCTGTATAGGTCATGCATGCAATCAGAGAAGGACCTGAGTTTGGATTGCACAATTATGGAGGATGAAATTCCCAATTAAATATGGGATGATCCTCACAAGAATTCTTTAAGGAAATACGGGCTTGGCATGCAGCGAAATTGGCTAAGTTTTGGCTAGAGTGGGATTGTGAGGCAGAGAGTTGATCATACTTGTGCAGGAATTGTTCTAGTGAGAACAAGCTTTGTATTATCACTCATATTTATGATTAATGCAATAGATAATCGAAGTTTTGAGTAGTGGTTTTCCCTAGAGAAATTATTGTGTTATGTGCCATTGATTATCTTCCTCTTGTTGATTATTGTTTTTATTGATCTATTGTTTTTGTTGTTTAAGGAGTAGAGTAGATTCTTGTCTTGTGTTTTAGTACATTACATGAGCTGTGAATCTACAGGAAAATCTTCATGGTGTCAAAATTGATGACAATATACTATAGGAGACTTTAAAGTTTTGATTTTTGGATTATAGGTGAAATTCGAATTTTCAAATCATACTTCAGGATTAGTAGATGGCTTTCAATTGTTTGAGGCTCGAGTATGCCTTGGAAGGGAGCTCAAATTATATAGCTTGGAAGGATAGGATGGATGCAGTGTTGGAGGATAATGGCCTCATGGAATTCATTGATCAAGACATTCCTAAGCCACCAACATCGAATGTTAAAGATCTAGCTGAATGGAAGAAGTGTGTGGTGAAGGCAAGGTGGATAATCTTTGAGGGAGATCAAAACCACATTTTCTCGAATCTCCATGGGAAGGAAACTCTGTATGTTATGTGGAAAGCATTGATGGACCTGTTCCAGAACAAAAGTGACCATAGGAAGTTGGCACTACAAGATAAACTTTGAAAAATCAAGATGGTGAAAGGTGAGACCATTCCAAAGTACTTGACCAAGTTCACTCATTGTCGTGATGAGCTTGGAAGTGTTGGAATAACTATCTTCAAGGATGATATGGTGAGCCTAGCTCTCCTAGGCCTTCCCAAGAGTTGGAATAGCTATCAGGACTCTGTGAATGGGAGGGAGAAACTACTAGATTAGGAACGAATGTGATCGGAATTGATGCAGGAGGATATCAAAAGGAACACCAGAGATGGTTCCTCATCAAATACTGATGATGAGAAAAATTGTGCCTTAGTAGGTAAGGAAAAGAAGGGGAAAGGGAAGGCATCCCATTCCAAATCAGATTCTTGTCATGGAGGTAAGAAGAAATACATGTCAAAAGTTAATTGTTTTCATTGTCATGAGTTGGGACATTTTGCTACAAATTGTCCACTAAAGAAGTCCAAGAAGAAGTCCTCAGGAGGAGCGGCGGCTGAGGCTTTGGCCTCTCAATTCAAAGTGGACTTTACTCTCATTGCATGCATGGTGTCATCAATGATGGGTATTGTATGCTACCTTGACAGTGGAGCTTCAATCCACATGAATGGTGACAAGGAGTTATTCAGTGACCTGGAGGAGAAGGATCTCGAGATGGATATCGAGATGGGTGATGACAGGTGGTATAGTGCTACAGGATTGGGCATGGTCACTTTTCGGAGGGAGAATGGTGCTCCTCTCACCTTTAGAGATGTCATGTATGTGCCCGAGTTGAAGAAGAACTTATTATCTATCGCCATGTTGGAGGATAAAGGCTATGATGTGGTATTTAGCAAAGGAAAGACATTCCTTCGACACATAGGCACGGATCAGGTAAGGAAGATATGGATTCGAGTTAAGAATTTCTATAAGTTGGAGGTAGAGTATTGTGCTTATTTGAGCATGAAATTAGACATGGTGCAAAGCCGAGACGTTGGCAAGCTGTGGCATGGGAAATTGGGTCACTTGCATCATGTGACTTTGAAAATCATGCAGCAGACCTCTACTGGTCTTCCCAAAGGTATGCTAGAGAAAATTGATACATGCAAGGGGTGTACTTTGGGAAAATAAACTGAGGCTTCCTTTCACGACAGAGATAGTCGAGTAGTGGCAATTCTAGAGCGAGTCCATTCAAATGTGTGTGAACCATTCTTGACATCATCCACGACAAAAAAAATGTATTATGTTATATTTGTTGACGATTTTTGTCATAAATTCTAGATATTTTTCATGTATAAGAAGGATCAAACTTTCAAAAAGTTTTGTGAATTTAAAGCATTGGTTGAGAAAGAGTCTAGCAAAAAGGTTAAATATCTGTGGAGTGATAATGGTAGTGAGTATGTCTCAAATGAGTTTAAGAAATTTTGTGCCGCAGAAGGGATTAAACGCGAGTTGACGTCATCACATAACCCACAACAGAATGGGGTGGATGAGAGGAAGAATAGAAGCATTGTAGGGGAATCATGGGTGATGTTTCATGATCAAGGCTTACCACTACACTTGTGGGTTTAGGAATGCAAGAAAGTTGTTTATTTACATAACAGAAGCCTACATCAGATACTGGGATGAAGAAAATAGAGGAGGCTTTATCCAGTAAGAGGCCAGATGTTGGTCACTTCAGGATTTTTGGTTCATCGGTATATTTCCATGTGACCAAAGATGCATGGAAGAAGCTTAAGATGACAATAGAGTTAGGGATATTTGTGGGGTACATTGATACACCCCACAACTATCGGGTGTACTTTTCAACCAGTAGGATGACAGTGGTTCGCAAGGTGTCAGGTTCGATGAGAACAAGGCCATGCGAGTTTCCCTTGAGAGGGAGATTCAACTACATGGGGTTGAGGAACTTTTGGTCCCTAAGGTTGAGGAGCCTCAAATTGATGTGGAGCAGCCACATGTAGAGGATCCAGGAATGGAGACATCCACTCAAGCAGAGTCTTCCAAAGATGGGAGAAAGCACACTAGAGAGGCTAACAGTTTATTGCATGATGAACGGGAGAATTTGGGAGCACCCAGATCTCAGCGTGGGCGGAGGAGGCCACCTGAGAGGTACATTGGATACATGGCTCTTATGAGCAGATGTGTTGAGATAAAAAAACTTCCTTTGACGAGGCATTGAAACAACTGGTTTGGGTTGATGCCATGATGGAGGAGTATGACTCCATAGTTTGTAATAATGTTTAGGATGTTGTCCCAATACTGGAAGACAAGTTAGTGGTGAGCTCCCAATGGATTTACAAGGTAAAGCAAGCTACAAATAGTAGTGTGGAGAAGCATAAGGCCAAGTTTGTGGCCCATGGATTTTCACAGGTAGAGGGGATTAACTATGAAGATATCTTTGCCCCTGTTGCAAGGTACTCATCAATCAGATCTATATTGGCACTATCAACACAGATTAGTTGGAAAATACATCAAATGGATGTAAAGACAACATTCCTTCATGGCATGATTGAGGAAGAGGTGTACATAGAGCATCCTGAAGGTTTTAAGAACTTCGATCATGAGTCCCATGTGCGTCGGCTCACGAGAGCATTGTATGGGCTAAAGCAATCACCCCTTGCTTGGTACACCAGGATTAATGGCTACTTCATCGGATTGGGCTTCACCAAGAGTGAAGTGGATGCAAACCTGTACCACATAGTGATGGAAGGTAAATTGTTGATCATTATGTTATATGTCGATGATTTGATTATGATAGGTGATGATCAACTGATCAAGTCTTGTAAGGAGGATCTTGCAAGAAAGTTTGAGATGAAGGACATGCGGCTCATGAATTAATTTCTGGGCATGGAAGTATGGCACAGTGATGGGGAATTGTTTGTGTCTCAAAGAAAGTATTCCAACGAGATACTCAGGAGGTTCCACATGGAGAGCAGTAAACTCATGGTGACTCCTCTAGTATGTAACTGAAGGCAAGAGGATGCTACTTCGTGGAAAGTAGTGGAAGCTACTGTTTACAGGTAAATTGTGGGTTCACTCATGTACTTGGTGAACACATGAATGGATATGTGCAATGCAATTAACCAACTTATTTAAGTGATGGTTAGGCCTACCAAGCTGTATTAGAAGGCAGAAAAGCATGTGTTGAGATACCTCAAGGGCACTACTCAGTATGGATTGTGGTACAAATGGAAAACGGGAGTGAAGATTCAAGGCTTCACCGATGAAGATTGGGCAGGGAGTCCATCCAATAAGAAGAGCACATCAGGAGGGATCTTTAGTATTGGGTCAGCGGCAATTTCTTGGTACAGTAGGAAATAGAGATCGGTTGCACTTAGTTCAAAAGAGGCAGAGTACATGGCTACAAGTTAAGCATCTTGTGAGGCCATCTGGATGAGGAAGTGTTGTAGTGGCTACAACCACCCTTCAAAATTTTTCCTTAGCCTCGTTTTGGAGCCTCCCTTCCAACCTTCACAGCAGCTTGCCTTGCTTTGTCAAGTTCACAAGCTTCAGTGTCTTTCTTGCACAAAGGTAGCCTGTCGGTTATAGCTTGATCCATTTCCCTCACAGGTTGTTCATCCGAACTTGGTCCAGCTGCAGGTTGAGCAGCTTCCCCTTGAAAATTGCACATTTTTGGAGGGAAACCAACCTTCCCTCTAGAAATTGCGCAATCCTCGCTAGCTGCCTGTTGGGCTCCAATATTGCACAATCCTACCTACAACCACTCCCAACAGGATTTGCACAAATTTACCCAACAAGGCTGATCAGCCCAGAATTTTTGCAAATATGGGTAGCAATTAGCTTCTCTGCCCAAAAATTGTGCAAGTCTCTTGAGCAGCCAGCCTAGCTCCCAGCCAGAAATGCACATTTTTCTCCAGCAGTCGAGCAGTCTCTTGCATATGCAGCTGAATTTACCGGTTCCCTCTGGGACTGAGAAAAATAGACTTGCATGCATGGGCTACTTCTCCCAAGGCAGCATGCAAAGGAATCCATTGTTTCAGGGATCTATGTTTAGCAATTAGAGGTTAAATGCAAGGATCAATTCCAAAACCTTCCACCAAGTGTCGCTTCCCCTAGATTCGTGGCATGCGCGTCACAACCTCGATGTTATCAAAACTCATCAACCAAATGCTGCAGAGCTCATTCCTCACATCAATGTTGCAACTTTGACATCCCACATCACATATAGGAGTAGTCGGCACATTCAGCTCAGCGGTTTTGGGGTAAGCCCGCTTCCCATGCCTTGTGCTGCATTTTTGTCGCTTTTTTTATTTTCGCTTGTGGGAGTATTGTTTACTTTATTTCTTTGGACTCTTTTTGTTGTTTACATATATACTAGCTTATCCTAGCTTTGTTTCAGTTTTCAGTGCTATCTCACTGATGTCGCATGCATGAAACTATTTTGCACATATGTTCACCCAACCGGCAAACTGCCTCACCCACATGCATGTTAAACTGTTTGTTGGATCTTTCATTCATGTTTTGCATGCATAGTCAATCACTTTTGCTATCACTTAGTGTCGCCATGCATTTAATGTCTTAGTTGCTTTCAGTGGCTCGTCAGCGAGTCGAGTCAACCTTAGCTCAGACTCTGCGTTCACCAAGGCTGCATTGCGGAATATGGGGAAGGAAGGCTCACCTTCTTCTCTAGATTTGCGCATTCCTACCCAGCACTGGCCTCCAGGACTGTTTTGCACATTTCTGGAGGAAAGTGGCTGCTTGGACCAACAAATTGCACAAATATGTATCTAGGATAGCAGTCCTTCCAACTAGAATTGTGCATTAGGCAATCCTAATAGTGAGCAGCCAGATTGGACTGTGCACTGCGCAGTTCCGGCAGTCAACCAGTCTCCCAACAGCCCAGACTGTGCCTTGTGTAGTCTTAGCAGTCGATCTCCCAGCCTCCCAGCTGAAATTGCACAACCTTCATGATCATCCACCCAGGTATGTTGCAAGTCAGTTCTCATGTTCATTTTGATTTTCGGCTAACAGATTGCTTGCCATGAGTGTTTCCATGTCTCCAGGTATCCCAGGTGTTCATCTGCCTCTCAGCAGTACATATACAATGGTTTCCAATAGAGCAGAGACGAAGACATCGTTCAGAGCACACTTGGGGATGCAGTCGATCAAGTGTCTGTGGACTTGCCTACCCACAAAGACATCAAGTTGTTCGTAGAAAAGGACATCAAGATATGATAGCAGTAGCATCACAATGAGCAGCATCATGAACAATGGCTGAAGACATCATACCAAATACAACGAATGCAAGAGGAGGGTTGTTGACAACACAGAGGTGGAACAAGGTTGCAAGCTCAAACAGGTCCATTGATTATGAAAGCAAATTTGGAGACTCCGGCCATGAAGTGACGGCGCGACATGAAGATCACGCGAAGGCAGAAGATGGAACAAAAAAGGAGTTGCATGTGCTAAAGTAGAAACTCGAGAAGAACATGAAGTTGCACAGAAAGACGAATGGGTTGCAATAAAATAGGAAGAACAATGGGCGCAACATGAAATCACGGATGAAACAGTGCCCGTACAAGTTAAGGATCCATCCCAACAGCTAACACAGAGTAGACATGGTGAGCAGTGTTGTTGATCACATGCAAGGGATTCAGCAGCATGCATGTCATTGAGTGCAAGCATGTAATCCAACCCATTCAACACACTTACCAAGGCAAAGACAAGAAACAAGTCCAACTAGGGCTGAACATGTACTTTAGCAAGTTGATGCACATGACCACCAGCACACACTTGAAGATCAGCACAGGCACTATGCATCAATGTGTTGTCGGTTCAACCGTATCGAAGAAGACCATGCGCATGTTAGCAGATGAGTTGGATGAAGGGGCCAAACCAATGCACCAGCTGCAATGGAGGAAAGAGTTCGATTCAGAAAGATGTCACCATGAGGTGCATGCACACCATCACAGACAACCAAGCTTGGCATCAACTCACCACCTTCACCATCACAAGCATGTCAAAGAGTTGGTCTCATCACAATGGACCGAGTGTCATTGATCTCTTGCAAGGCCTGCTCAAGCCATTTTGTCTCACATGAGTACATATGCATTGTAATGTTGAGTCATGTCAAGTGTAAGTCAAGTGTCAATGGTTGGATGTAACAATCATCAAGTAGGTGAAGAGTCATGAGGGTAGTTGAACTGTCACAGAGGGGAATGTCAAGGGTCACCCCACCCTTTGCTATAAATAGTCCCTCATAACTCATTATAGAGGCTTTTGGTCAACCAAGCTTCTGATAAGACTATCTTGGATAAAGCTTGGACAGTATTGTAACGTGTCTTGGCTTCTCCACTGCACGGAGCGCGTTCATCTCTTTAGAGGAGCAAGCGGATGTGGTTGTAACATTCCACTATTGGGGCTAGCAGGTTTACATGGTGTATTGTATGATTGTGACTTACACTTCTTTATATAATAAGAGCCAACACATTTTCATGCATATGTTGTTATTGTAGTTGGACTACTCTGGTTGCCTTAATTATATTTGTTTTTTAACTTATGTACTTGTGTATGAACTGATTTGTATGCAATTATATGAATCTTATTGTTAATGTGTTGAATATGTTGTTAATGTTATCATTGTCTGTGTCGATTTCTCTGCAAGACATCAGATAGAACTGTCACATGATCCTTGCTATAACAATCGTCGCACTCGTCTTGGACTGATCCGTGAGTGTTGTACATGTTATCTTACCTTGTACAATGTGACTTCCACATCTGAGTGGGCTTCTTCGTCGGAAGTTGTGCATGTCCTTTTATGTTGTGTGTTCCTAGCCGAATTGGGACTGATCCCTTTCAACGTGGAACTTACCTTCACCTTTTCTCCCTTCGAAGTGTTAGAACCTCTCATACACCTTCCTTGAATCACTGCATCAGTCACACCCTTTCTACTGACAAATTTATCTTACTTGCCTCTGTGTGACATCGCGGTCAAGGAATTACCTTACGAACCACTGCAAGGACTCCTACACCAAACAGTATGAAGTCTAATTGGGACTTCTTACCGAGGAGATCCCCTTGACATGTTGGTGGTTCCAACACCGTCAACATTTCTGGTGCTAGAAGGAGGGCCTGATGACAAGTTGTGTCCTCTCATCTAGTTTTTAACTTTTGCATATCTTTCATGGAGTCTTGCACTCTTCTTTCCCCGAGGTGTTTTTCGAATCGTGAAGATGTTTCCATCTCAGGGAAGCTTTTCGATCTCTTGTCCACTCACACGTATGATGGTGAAGGTGAAGTGGCCTGGCCTAAGAACTTTCATAACTTTCTTTCCATGATTCATGGGGAAAATGAGTTTTCTGACGAACAGGTCGGTTTGTTGCTTACATACCCACTTCGCGAATCTCCATTTCATTGGGTGCTTAGCCTACCCAATGACATTGTGCACTCATTTGAGCACTCTTGTGATCTTATTAAAGACACGTTCTATCATTTTGATCCAGACCATCTTGACCAGAAAATGTTACAGCAATGGAGGGCTCCGCATGAATCTATTATTGATTTATGGCAGCACTTCTGTGATTTGTAGTTTCAAGCTCCAAGGAGCCAGATGAAATTTTCTTATCTTTGGAACCGGTTCGAGTAATACCCTAAAAAATATTCCCATCCCAAGAGAAAGTTTGAGATCAAGCCTTTCTCCACATTATTCATTGATGGAGCTATGCAATCTCATGTGCAAGCAGGCACTCCCTCAACTGAATGTTTGCCTTCCTCTTATTCAACAACTCCGCCACTGCCTAGTGATGTTGAGGATCATGCTCACACACCTATTCATCCTTCACACACTCCCAACATCACTTCACTCAATTTTGCACAGATTTGGTTATGAGTCCTTTGAGTCCTCATATGCATTCTTTTCTATGACCTCCGTCTTCGCACCCAGGTGTTCCTCCGGATGATGTTGTCGTGTGTTTGTCCATTCTAGACTCTTCACTTGTTGTGAACGAGGAACAACCCACTAACGGAGTTGGTGTTTCACAACCAACATGCGCTATCATTCATGAAGAGTATGAGTGGGAGCTTGAGCATCAACACTCGACAAAGGATGACTCCCATCCATCTGAGCCCCCTCTGTTCTTTCCTAACATCGTTGGTGAACCTGCCATCCATTATTTCGCATGTGTGTCTTCATCCATGGATGCACCTATTGTTGATCTTTTGCAGGACACAATGTATGTTAGCCCATCATCCAACAACAGAGAGGTCCAATCATTCATTGGAAATCCACTTGATCTTTCATTTGAATTTTATGGAAATGCAGAGGGTGAACATCCTTCCTCCTAATCTACCCCTCTATATGATTCAACAAACCATGAGGATGTCGATCAACATCCTAAATTTTCTAATCTTGGTTGTCGTGATCTCTTCACCTCATCATCCGATCACGATGTTGATTCACTCATTGTTAATCCATCTAAGCCATTGGTCTACGAAGATCCATCCATCAATGAAGTCGAAACCCCACAGACCGTCGAGGCACTTCATCTCAAGTTGATGGTTATGTCAGGCCCTCGCTGTCCTAAGGTTGGTTTTGCTTCCGATCAGGAAATTGTTCAAACATTCAAGGCTCCTCATCACTCATTCGCATGCACTCAAGATCAATCTAACACTTAGATTTTACTTCCTCCAGTTGAACTACACGATCCCATTACTCATGCATTGGAGGAGTCTTACCTTGCAAGCACTCATGTGCGACACAAGTTATCTTTGTTTCTTTCGTTTTCTTGCATGTCACAGTCAAGAGTGTTCTTATGCTTCAAAGTTGCAGGTAGTGTCACACAACACCATGATAAGTCTGTGGACTGCTCGTCATGCACATGCACTCAATTATGTCTCGTGGGCACTTTGAATCATGAAGTGTGGTTGTCTTCAATGCTATATCTTTCTTGCTTGCTGGTTCGCACAACTGGGTTGCTCACAGACGAAGCTTTCACCAACATGGGTCTACCAATGCATTGGTGGCTGCATTGGAAGTATCACTTCACATGATCAGGCCCATGTACCATTAGTGTAGGAGTAGGAGTGGTTTTTTCTTTCAGTTGTTTGTTGCATTCTTGTTTGCTTACGTGCTTTGTTTTCTTGTTTGCTTGTTTATTTGCTTGCTTCGCTTTCATTTTTGCTTCTGCTCTTTCTTTGCTTTGTTTATTGTTAGTCATTTCGCTTGTTTCATTCATAGGCTAGTTTTGCATGAAACCATGTATGACTCTTGAAGCGAGATGGGTAAAGTACAAGAGGGCTTATACAATTATCACTACTTGGTTATCTATCATCTTACCTCTATATGATGAGCTTGTTACTTTTAGTCCATGATACGTCGAAGGAAAATATGTATTGTTCGAAGTGAACCTTCGTGTAAACACAACGCTTGTGCACTAACTAGTGTCACCTTCTATAGTCTATTGTTTTTGGGTTAACCCTTGTTAGCCCAGTCAAGTAGATTTAGGTAAGGGGGCAAACCTTAATAGGCACATCAGAGATACAATAAACCACTACTTTGCTGGAACAACCTCTTCTACTCTCAATAAGTCGGGATCCCTCTACCGCATTTGAAATGAATAAGTGCTATGCACAATGAAAAATGAAAAAATGAAAAAAGAAAAATGATTAAGGTGAAAAAAGAGAAAGGCTTCTTGCACTAGGAGGTGATAAAAGTAACTCCACTAGGGTACTGACCAGGATCACTCACAGCGGAGCCATGCTTGTGTTCCTATGTGACTCCACCAGGGTACTGTCCAAGCCTTCTGGTAGTGGAGCAACACTAGAGATGAAACTAAGACTCTGACGACTATACTACTTGTGCACATATATACCCCTCAACCCCAATCGAAACAATTGTGTTGCCTTATCCTAGAATGTGTGTCAATCAACCAAAGGTTTGGCAGATGCAACATCTTACAATCAAGTTAGTGTGAAACCAAGATGAGCTGAAAACTAAACAATACTTTCGGAGGTGTTAGACTTGCTTTTCACAAACAAGGTCCATTCAGAGAGCTGGAGTTCTACCAGTGTGTCACCAAGTGCTGTAGTGGCTACAACCACCCTCCAAAATTTTTCCTTAGCCTCGTTTTGGAGCCTCCCTTCCAACCTTAATAGTAGCTTTCCTTGCTTCGTCATGTTCACAAGCTTCAGTTTCTTTCTTGCACAAAGGTAGCCTGTCAGTCATAGCTTGATCCATTTCCCCCACAGGTTGTTCACCCAGACTTGTTCCAGTTTCAAGATGAGTAGCTTCCCCTTGAAAATTGTGCATTTCTAGAGGGAAACCAGCCTTCCATCCAAAAATTACGCAACCCTCTCTGGCAGCCTACTAGGCTTCAGGATTGCACAATCCTGTTTGCCAATACTCCCATTGGGATTTTCACAAATTTCCCTGGTAAGGCTGCTCAAACCAGAATTTGCATAAATCTGGGTAGCAGTCAGCTACTCTGCCGAGAAATTGTGCAATCTCTTAGGAAACCAACCCAGCTCCCAGCCAAAAATGTTCATTTTTCTCCAGCAGTCAAGTAGTCTCTTGCATGTGCAGCTGAGTTGACCGGTTCCCTCCAGGATTGAGCAAAACAGACTTGCATGCATGCGTTGCTTCTCCCAAGGCAGCATGCAAAGGCATCCCTTGTTTTAGGGATCTATGTTTAGCAATTGGAGGTTACATGAAAGGAGCAATTCCAAAACCTCCCACCAAGTGTCGCTTCCCCTAGATTCGTGGCATGTGCATCACAACCTCAATGTTATCAAAACTCATCAACTGGATGCTGCAGAGCTCATTCCTCACATCAACCTTGCATCTCTAACATCCCACATCACATCTAGGAGCAGGCGACACATTCAACTCAACGGTTTTGTGGTAAGCCTGCTTCCCATGCTTTATGCTGTATTTCTGTCACTTTTTGTGTTTTTTCTTGTGGGAGTATTGTTTGCTTGATTTCTTTGAATGCTTGCTGTCATTTACATATATACTAGCTTGTCCTAGCTTTGTTTCAGTTTTCGTTGCTATCTCACTGATGTCGCATGCATGAAACTATTTTGCATGGACGTTCACCCAACCGGCGAACTACCTCACCCACATGTATGTTGAACTATTTGTTGAATCTTTCGTTCATGTTTTGCATGCATTGTCAATCATTTATTCTATCACTTAGTGTCACCATGCATTTACTATCTTAGTTGCTTTAAATTTCCCGTTGGCGAGTCGGGCCAACCTTGGCCTGGACTCTGCCTTCACCAAGGCTACATTACACAATCTAAGGAAGGAATTCTCACCTTCCTCTCCAAATTTGTGCATTCCTGCCCAGCACTGGCCTCCAAGACTGTTTTGTGCATTTCTGGAGGAAAGTGGCTGCTTGGCCCAAGAAAATGCACAAATTTGTCCCTAGGCTAGCAGTCATTCCCAGCTGGAATTGCGCATTGTGCAATCCTAGAATTCAGCAGCCAAACTGGACTATGCATTGCACAGTTCCAGCAGTCATCCAGTCTCCCAACAGCCCAGACTGTGCCTTGTGCAATCTTGGCAGTCAGTCTCTTGACCTCCCAGCCGAAATTGTGCAACCTTCATGATCATGCACCCAGATATGTTGCAAGTCAGTTCTCATGTTCATTTTAGTTTTCGACTAAAAAATTTCTTGCCATGAGTGTTTCCATGTCTCCAGGTATCCCAGGTTTTCATCTGCCTCTTAGTAGTACAGGTACAATGGTTTCTAGGAGAGTAGAAACGAAGACATCGTTCAGAGCACACTTGGGGATGCAGTCGATCAAGTGTCCATGGACTTGCCTACCCACGAAGACATCAAGTTGTTCATATACAAGGACATCAAGATATGACAACAACAACATCACAATGAGAAGCGTCATTAAAAACAGATAAAGACAGCATACCAAATGCAACGAATGCAAGAGGAGGGTTGTTGACAACATGGAGGCAAAACAAGGTTGCAAGCTCAAGCAAGTCCATTGATGATGAAAGCAACTTTGGAGACTTTGACTATGAAGTGACGGCGCGACATGAAGATCACGCGAAGTCATAATATGGAACATAGAAGGATTTGCATGTGTTGAAGTAGCAACTCATGAAGAACATGAAGCTGCACAGACAGATGAATGGGTTGCAACAGGAATAGGAATAGAAGTGGGCATAACATGCACTCGCAAATGAAACTATGCCCGTACAAGTTAAAGATCTGTCCCAGCAGCTGACACAGAGCAGACATGGTGAGCAGTGTTTTTGATCGCATGCAAGGGATTCAGTAGCATGCATGTTGTTGAGCGCACACATGCAATCCAACCCAGTCAACACACTCACCAAGGCAAAGACAAGAAGCAAGTCCAACTGGAGTTGAACATGTACTTCGACAGGTTGATTCGCATGAACACCAACACACACTTGAAGATCAGCACGGACACTATGCATCAGTGTGTTTCCGGTTCATCCTATTCAACCGTACCTAAGAAGACCATGTGCATGTTAACATATAAGTTGGATGAAGAGGCCGAACCAATTCACCGATTGCAACGAAGGAAAGTGTTTGCTTCAGCAAGAAGTCACCAAGAGGTGCATGCACACCATCACGAACGACCAAGCTTGGCATTAGCTCACCACCTTCACCATCACAAGTATGTCAAAGAGTTGGTCTCATCACAACGGATCAAGTGCCAGTGATGTCTTGCAAGGCTTGCTCAAGCCATGTTGTCTCACATGAGTACATGTGCATTGTAATGTTGAGTCATGTCAAGTGTAAGTCAAGTGTCAATGGTTGGATGTAACAGTCATAGAGTAGGTGAAGATTCATGAGAGTAGTTGAAGTGTCACAAAGGGGAATGTCAAGGGTCACCCCACCCTTTGCTATAAATAGTCCCTGATAACTCATTGTAGAGGCTTTTAATCATCCAAGCTTCTAATAAGACTATCTTAGATAAAGCTTGGACAATATTGTAATGCACCTTGGCTTCTCCACCGCACGGAGCTAATTCATCTCTTTGGAGGAGCAGGTGGATGTGGCTATAACGTTCCACTATTGGGGCTAGCAGGTTTACATGGTGTATTGTATGATTGTGACTTACACTTCTTTATATAATAAGAGCTAGAAAATTTTCATGCATATGTTGTTATTGTAGTTGGACTGCTTTGGTTGCCTTAATGATATATGTTGTTTAACTTATGTACTTGTGTATGAACTAATTTGTATGAAATTATATGAATCTTGTTGTTAATGTGTTTCATATGTTGTTAATGTTGTCACCGTCCATGTTGACTGCTTTGTCGGACATCAGACAGACCTTTCACATGAACATTGCTATAATAGTCGTCGCACTTGTCGTGGACTGACCCGTGAATGCTGTAAGTGTTATCTTACCTTGTATGATGTGACTGTCGCATCCGAGTGGACTGCTCCGCCGAAAGCTGTGCATGTCCTTTTGTGTTGTGTGTTCCTAGCCGAGTTGGGATTGATCCCTTTCAACCTAGAACTTACCTTCACCTTCTTCTCCCTTCGAAGTGTTAGAACCTCTCATAAACCATCCTTGACTCACTGCATCAATCACACCCTTGCTACTGAAAAAGTTATCTTACTTGCCTCTACGTGACATCGCGGTCAAGGCATTACCTTACAACCCACTGCTGGGACTCCTACACTAAACAGTCTGAGGTCTAACTGGGACTTCTTACCGGGGAGATCCCCTTGACATGTTGGCAAGTCCAAAACTGTCAACAAGAAGATTCTAGTTGGTTTGTTTGGTTAGCAGATGGATCCAACTGTGATTTACTACAATAATCAGAGTTGTATCAAACTTCTTAAAACCCAGTTTTTCATGATCGGTCCAAGCATATAGATATATGATAGCATCATCTCAAAGATTGTGTATAGAGGCAATTATGTTGTTGGAGTACATTCCCATAGAAGAGCAAGATGCTGACATTTTGATAAAGGTGTTGTCAAGATGTAAATTCTAGTTTCATAGAGACACGATCAGGGTAGTTGATAATCCCTTTCTTGTTGGGAGGGAGTGTTGAGAAATGGAAACAAGATATTATAGTTTAATTTTTCCTTGAATTAAACTGAGAATTAAAATCAAATTCTATTCTCATAGCAACTTTTAAATAGTTAATTATGTTTAATTGAATTAATTAGCTTAGCAATTTCGAGTTGGAAGTATTTCCATATTCATGTATATGTTCTCCCTAAATTTTAGGGATCCAAGATGAGTTTATTTGAGTTGTAATTAGATAACTCGGTTTGAGTGAGTTAGAGATAGATAAACTAGTTCTAATTGTTTTTGGAACTAGTAAAAGATCAATAGTGAGTTGGTGCACTGATGCATCCTCATGTGCTACTCCATCTAACTGAAGATTCCCTCATGAAGAACTCATGCATGTCAATTTAGAGAAAGACCCAGTTGAGACTAGAGTGCAGGGACAATGTACTATCAGTTGTATAATTATCCGAGTTGTACAAGTCATGCATGCAATTAGATAAGGACATAAGTTTGGATTGCACAGTTATGGAGGAAGGATTTCCCAATTAAATATGGGTTGATCCTCATAGGAATTGCACAAGGAAATAGGGGCTTGGCAGGTAGCAAAATTGGCTAAGTGTTGGCTAGAGTGGACTTTTGAGGCAGAGAGTTGTTCATACTTGTGCAAGAATTGTTCTAGTGAGAACAAGCTTTTTATTATCACTCATATTTCTAATTAATGCAATAGATAGTCAAGGTTTTAAGTAGTGGCCTTCCCAAATAAATTATCGTGTTATGTGCCATTGATTATCTTCCTCTTGTTGATTATTGTTTTCATCGATCTATTGGTTTCCATTATTTAAAGAGTAGAGTAGATTCTTGTCTTATGTTTTAATACATTACATGAGCTGTAAATCTATAAGAAAAATCTATAATCTCACTTAAACTGATATCGACATCAAAAACCAAACTAAGCTTGGATGCCTCATAATTTCTTCTTCAATACCTTGAGGAATTTTTATGTCTCCACCCTCAGGATTTATTAGTGTATCCCACCATTACCAATCAAGGGATTTCTAGGCCTTTGGGAATTTTCTTGAGACCACCTCACCTGGATCCCAAATCTTTCGGCAATCCAAAACTCTAACCGAGAAAAGTCCCATCACACAATGGCTATCTAGAAATGGTAAGGTAGGTCTAAAATCCACTGTTTAAACCTGGGAAAATCCATTTCTATGACAGCAAAAGAACCAAATACCAACATGTACATACCATGCATGTCAAAAATGGCTAGGAAATCATGCATATAACCTGTTACCTACAAGTATTCATGTTGAAGTTTCTTGATCCAACTTTTCCTTGTTTGCTCCTTGATTCCTTTTCTTTCCTTGTCCTTCCTTTCCTTGCTTGCTTTCCTTCTCCTCTTGGTGCTCTTATCCTCTCTGAGACTAATTCCAAAATTAAACTAACAAAAGGTTGTGAAGTGATCCTCAGATCCTTTTTATCATCAATTCTTCTAGTTTCTTTATTTTTCCTTTATTTTCCTTCAATTTCCTCCTCACATTAAACCTGTGACCTTTCACATTCGTTTTCTCCTAATTTCCATTATTTTCATAAATAAAATGCCAAATCGTTGCCACTTTTCAGTTCAATGCCTTTCCTAATGTCTCATCCAATTCCCTCTTCGCCATAAACACAACAAGTGATGGCCACTAGGATATTTTTCCCAACATTCAGCTTGGAATACATGTCCCATGACCTTGGTATTCTTTTGCCTTTACTAATTGTTAGCTACCTATACCAATAGGTTTCATATTTCATGATTGGCAATGAAAAGTTCCAAATATGTTCTGCTTTGAAAATGCAAAGATCACATATTTCCAAGGAAAGACAAGCTGTGTATATAGCTTGATGTTGTCTAAATTTTGATGGATGGTCCAACAGCACAATCTGGATCATGCCCTGTTTTAAATTTTCAATTGTAGAATAGAGAAAGAAGTCTGTCCAAATTGTTTAATCTTGGTAGACAAACAACTTAGGTAGAGAAGTAAGGCTCCCAATAGTTTAATCTGGGACCTTGGAAGAAATAAGGGTAGAAGTAGATAGATCATCAAAAGAAAAGCCAAAGAAAAGAAAAGGAAAGTAAGGGTCTGCAAGCCTAAGTGCACCCTCCAAGAAGAAACAAAAAAATGCTAGGCAAGTAGATGGGTAGGCAGCTGGGGTTGCAGAAATATCATCCCTTGCAAATAAAGGTATGCTGAAATGTCCACAAAGGAAAATCAATGGTTAAGAAGCTCCTCTTCTCCATCAGGTTACAACAAAGAAAGGAAGCATGTCTAACTCCCTAATTTCCCCTTTCACTCTCATAACTAACATCCCTTCATCTATTGAGATTGAGGAAAAGATCTGAGGTTTCATGGTGGTTCTTATTCTTTTAAAAGCCACATTTCCTGTGTAAAATCTTTTCATTTTGATCTACTCCCTAAACTAAGTAAGTTTCAAATAAGCTTAGTGATTTCCCCCTCATTCACTCTTTCATCCATATTAACTCTAACTCTATTATGTAATTCCCCTATGTTACCCTTCCCCCTACTACTATAACACTACGGTGTATAAATCCCAGCATTATCTACATATCCTCCTTTTGGCATTATAGCCAAATAAGTTGTTTAGGGAGACTCCAGTCCACCAGGGGTTGTGGTCAACCCTGTCTTGGGGCTGCTCTAACCTCTGGTTATGAGCAACAACCTTTCCCCTAAGCCCTCACCTTCCCTCTGCTCAAAAAACACAGAAAACCCCTTTCCCCTTGCTAAACCCACCTCTTAACCTATGTTCCCTTATAAAAACCCTTAGAAAACCCAAAAATCCCGAAAAACTCATGAAAACCCTCAATCCTAAAGTTTTCCGCCGAAAGTATTAAAATTGAATATTTAATTAGGCCGGCGGGACCCCCCCAACTTGCACGATCCGTCGGAGGACCCGCCAACCGTCCGATCTCTGCCACCCATGATCTAACGGTGGGCGGTCATTTTCGCTCCTGGATCTGCCGACCTTTAGCGTCCGGGGAAAATGGTTTTCCGCCCCGTACAGGGACGCGTGTCAAACGCTGGGGTTGTTCGGAGCCCCCCTCCCCAATACCACTCATCAGCAAAGGCGGTGCGGGGAACCCGCTTACCACCATCCCGATACCGCCATCCCCTCTCGTCATCACCACGTCAGCCTAACGTCATGTCGTTTTCGCCCACCCCCGCGCCGCGTGGCCCTCCACGTAGCCCTGCCACCTTATCCACCCGCCACCGTGTCCTGCCACCCTGGCCTCCACCTCAGCAGCCACGTCACCTCCGTACCCGGGCCCC
This sequence comes from Pinus tabuliformis, assembly GCA_031772625.1. Taxonomy (NCBI): domain Eukaryota; kingdom Viridiplantae; phylum Streptophyta; class Pinopsida; order Pinales; family Pinaceae; genus Pinus; species Pinus tabuliformis. Next base: position 471,009,417 of record CM062808.1, on the reverse strand, counting down.
GCCATGACGTCATGCTGACGTCATTGGCGGAAACGCGCCAATAAGCCATTTTTGCCAAAATTGCCGTTATTAAGGCCCGAAATAGCCGTTTTGTGTCATTTTCAAGCGAAAATACACTGAGCTCTTGCTGCTGTTTCCGCGCCAGACTGTTCCTGAAGCTGCAAAATTCGAATTTGTGCCGCCTAAGCTTATCAATTCAGCCACCTCGTGCCTCCACAGTTCAGCCCGAAGGTTTTTCCGAGCGTTTTACCAGGTATTCACCGCAATTCCTCTGTTTAGCCCATGCTTACCATTTCACTGTAAAATTGCCATTTAAGCACCTGTTAAAATCCATTTAAAACTCTGCACCTACTACCTAGAGTGAACCAAGCAACTTGTATTACCCCAGAACTTTAATTCAACATTGAAGCAGTCGTTCCACGGACTAAAACTGTAAAATTGCCCCCAAGGTGCTCGGCATTGTTCCCTTTTGCCGAGTACATGCCATCTGCAATTACTACCAAAGGAAACCTCATACCCTCTGCAACTTACTCTTAGCAATTCACATCCCTATGAATTTGCAGCAAACTGCAGAAACCAGCTTGCATTTTCCACTGAGAAAACACTTTAGACTTGGTCTGCATTTGGCCTATCACTTAAGCTCTTAAAGAACTCTGCAGACCATTGCCATCACCTTATTTCAAAATCAAGTCTTACAATGGCTGCCTCTGCATCCTCATCCCTCAGTGTAGCTCCATTAAATCCACCAAATAAAGAGCTGGAGGCCTTGGCATTTGCTGATAAGGACTATCTTATTGAAGACTTTGAGGGTAAAAGGGACTTCTTGCAGACTTTCTGTCAATTAAGAGAAGACTATAAGGATGGTCATGGTACACATGGGATATGGGAGTCAAACCTACCATACTATTGTCTCCCAGCTGTAAATGTCTTCCCTGAAATCATTCACCTATGTGCTCAAAACTATGATGTGCATCACAGAGCTATTAGCACTCCATCTGGGAGGATCCTTTTCTACATAAATGCTGAGTCCATCAACAAAATGTTACATTTTGATCAGACAGAGTTACTGATCCCATTTTCCATGAGCTATTTGCTGGACACTGGTGCCAAGATGACCAGTGAGGAAATTCAAAAGGTCACCAGGAATTTCATGAGACCAGAGTGCCAGCCTACAGGGCCACCTCCCTACCTGGATGTCCATTTCAATGATGTAGGCAGGATTTTACTGGACATGATTGCCTATGTGTTGGGATAGAAAAACAGTGAGCATGTGGATAAAACAATGCTGGTATTGCTATCTGCATACAACCCACGCCAACCTCCTGCCTGCAAATATAACTTTGCTAAGTTCATAGCTAACAAGATTCATGATCAGTTGAGCAGAGTGGACAGACAGGGAGTCTTCAAGTACTCGGCCTATATTTACCACCTGTTCATGTACTATCATTCTGAAGCCTTCCCATGCTACATCAAAAAGCTGGATCACACAGGGGAAAGAAGATCTGTCATCTTCTGGACCTCCGTTTATCACAAAGTCACAAATTCACCCTATACCTATTGTGAATTTGTTGACCAATTTGTATACCCAGTTTCTTGTCTGTTGATGAGGTCCCCTCCTCCCAGGATATCAAATGAGATAAAGAAAGCTCTGCAGCTTTCTAAAAAATATAAAATAGGTGACTGGTACCTATATGAGAACCATACTGTCATTAGGATTTATGGTTGTGAGCTTTGTCCATACAGGCTCCCAAAATATGTACCTATGAGGTTATTTGCCTTGGAGTATTACAGGCAGTTGATTCAGTCCGACCTCACCCATTTCCACAGCACCAAAAAGAAGGCTCACCTCAAGTTCAAACACCAGTTGGGCCCTTTCATCATGAACAAGAAAGAAGGGTGGGAAGAAGCAGACCTAATCCTTAAAGATAAATACAAGCTGTCCTATAGTTTTCGGTGGGTCCATTATGACCCTGAAGGTTACATCACTGCTAGGAGAAACAAGTATAGGCTTATAGGCATCAAGCATTGCCAGTACCCACACATTGAAAAATATGCCAACCTGCAAGAATGGCAGATGGATACTATAGTTGAAAATCTAACTGAGGAAGAGGCAATGCTAAAGAATAGGAGGGAGCTTGAAAAAACTATTGACCTAGACTATGTGCAGCAGGTACCTTTCAGACCACCTTATTCAGTGGGAGAAGGGACCTCGGCCACAAGGACTGCACCACAGGCACCCTCTACATCAGCACCGGTGACAGACAAAGGCAAAGGCATAATGGATGCAGAGGAGGAAGCAGTGAAGGAAAAATCTGCCCCTGTAACAGAGCAGCAGCAAGAACAACAGCAAGGGCAAACTGTCCTTCCACAAACTGAGCTACCAGCAGCTCCAGCACTGCAAATTCCACCCCCACAAACGGAGCCAGTAACTGCTCCAATTTTACAAACCCCAGCACATGAGGAAAGGGGGACAAAAAGAGAAAGAGAAGAGTCCACTCCTCTCAGTGGATCCTCCCACCAGCCAGAAGCCAAAAGGCAAAGAGCAGACTCCCCAGAGGTAGAAGACATTACTGAAGATGTCTTGGACAGTACAAGAAAAGACAGGGAGGGCAGTCAGCATACAGGTACAAGCTCCTTTCAGCAGGAGCAAACTTTACAGCTCGGTTTGGAGGTGTCCTCATCTTCCCAGCAGACCAAGAAGCCCAAAAGCACTAAGGCTTCTTTCAAACAAATAAAAGCTCAAAATGAGCTGCTAAGGGCTGAGGTCTACAAGCACTTCATAGATGCAACACCAGCCCAGCAAGAGAGATTAATGTCTGTATATGACATTCAACAGGAAAAATTGCTCCTCAGCCACTTTAAGCCCAAAGGGCCGCAGCCTAAGACGGTTGTAGATTTTGTAAAGACAAGGGTGGAGGTCCTAACCAGATATATACATCCCATGGACCAAATTGAACTCCATAAGCAAGCTGGGGAAATGGTCTATGCAACCTTGGTAGAGAAGGCCACCATGGCCCATGAGCTGAATGAATCCCTAAAAAACACTAACACCCAGTTGGATTTTGAGAGACTGTCCTCTCAGGCCAAGGACAATAGAATAAAGTCTCTTGAGGAGATCATCATTGATCTTTACATGATCCTAGTGATCCAACGGGTGTAAAGGCCCTCATGAAGAAGAAAGATGATGACCTGAATGCACTGAAGAAGAGGTTGAAGCTGCAGCCCATAGAGCACCCTCAAACAGCAGAACTTCAAAAGCAAAAACAGGCTGAGGACTAGCTAGACCTCATAATGCAGCAAGACCAGAGGATCAGGGAATTGGAGAAAGAGCTGGAAGGAGCATTACAAGATAAACAGGCAGAATCCACTTCCCAAGCTCCTCCAACTACTTCAACAACAGCAGCAACTTCAGGGGCAGCAGTGGCCCCCACAACAGAAGCAGCAGGAATAGTAGCAGCACCAGATGCCAGCCCAACTGTAGAGGAATTGACCAAGGCCATCAAAGAAATGGAGCTCCAGGCCAATGAAATAAAGAAGGCCAAGGAAAAATTGGCAGAACTGGATTCTAAATATGACAAGTCCAAAGTGACTGTTGCAGAGCAGGGCAGAGAAATAAAGGCCCTGAAAGACAAGATCAAGGCCTTAGAGAAAGAACTAAATCTTGAAACTGCTATGGCCGACATAAAGAGAATCCTATGGGCCAAAATTGGCCAATCCATCAAACAGCAATGGAGGTCAATAAAAATAATGCATGAGCAGATGGATTTAATGGGCCAAGCTCAAGCAGAAATTCAGAAGGCCAAGACAGTGCTAGGGAACAAGCCAGAGCAGGCAAACAAAATGATAGACTTCCTCAACAGGCAAGAAAGGGAGGAATTGGCAGCTATAGGCATTCCCAACAGAACAGAGGCTGTCCTCTCTGCCAAGAAGGCACTAACTCTCAGGAACTATATACAAACAGTGGAGAGGAAGTACTATGAGATGCAAGCAGATGTGGAGGAATACAAAGTTAAAATGGGAGTGTTGCAAGCAAAAGGCCTACCCAGCTTACTTAGTGGTGCAGGAAAACTGATCTCTTCAGATCAAATGGCCAACAGAATGGCAACTACTATTGAAAATCATATTATTGCATCTGGCAGTTCATCTGAACAAGCAGGGCCTCCCATAGGGCAAAGCTTATATGACAAACTTGAAGGCATGTTCTTCATTGAGAATGAAGTGAATCACCTGTTTGAAACTCCTCCCAATCTTTATAAACATACAGAGACCGAGGAAACGTTGATAAAGATGCACAGACATCAAATGCCAAAGGAAGATTGGTGGCAAGCGATGCTTCAGGTTTTGCCACGGTAGCTTCAGTCATCCGACCACTGCCAGCTCCATATCATACAATACAAATAACATGACAAATGTCAGCAGTTAAAGCAGCTAAAAGTGACTCAGCACATAGACAACAATGACCGGCCCAAAAGGTAAAGAAATGCGCAAATTTTGACAGCATACCCTCAGCCGACTCCAACTGCCAGCAAAGTCAACAAGTTCTGACCATTTTTGACAGCTAAGGGAACAAAAGTTATTACAGCATTAACTTTCTCAGCTGCTACACTCCAGCGGTTGGCATGCTATTAATGAAGCATTTACTCTCTATTCAGATATTTTTCTTATGTAAACTTTGTATATATACTCCCCTTAGTAACGCATAAGGGGTTGGTAATTTTCACTCTGAGGCATGTATACTGTATACCTTCAGAATTGTTTAATACAAAGAGCTAGATCAGCTCAGTGATTTCCTGGAACTATGATGTCTTGCTGATGATCCATGTGTTGATGCAGAATTCCTGTGCTGTCTGATGAAATAACAAGTTTTTTCCTTAATCTCTGTTCTTGACTTTCTTATGTTTATCAAATCATACTCATGTTACACTAAGCTAGCAGTAAAGAAAAAGAATAGTGCAGGATTTGTTATATGACACCTTGTACTCAATTTTTACTACTGTAAATGTTTGTCTTCAGAATTAACAGTGGACATGAATTCTTAATTGCTCATGTGTCTATTAATTCTATATGTATGAATGTTACCTAGAAATTCTTAATTGCTTCTAGGACAATATTCTCACTGTCTTCTCTCTAACAGTTTACTGCAAGATTCTTAAGTGCCTTGCATAAACTGGACACAACCCACCCAAACACTTTATGAAAGTTTATTTCTCAGACACTAACCTTGCTCTGCAGCATCACTACAGCATTACGCAGCACCTCAAACAGTTAAAGGACCACTGACTCCATTGCCCAATGACATATAACATTCTAATGAGAGCATATACACCTTGACTGAATTATTATCCAACCAAACACAAAAACAAGACCTGAACATCATAGCTAGCCTAAAACCCTATAAGAACAGAGACAAATCATAAAGAGAGAGCCCTCTCTGGTTGCAGTTTGGCTAGAAGCTGTAACCCAAAGATTGGTTAGTGGTTACCCCGGCCGTATTCCCTTGGGAGTCATAGGGAACAACCTGGGTGTTAACACTAATTTCATTACATTAATTTTTAACCCGAAGTTGTTACAAACCCATCCCCCTTAGTGGAACATTGTCCTTGGTGTTCTATGACACCTACAACTAGCAAAACCATTGAAAAACAAAACATACTACCCATGGAGCTTTATAACTTAGATCGTTGTAGTATTTACAATGAATAGCCTACTGAAAACATGACAATCATACCATTTACTACAGCTTTATAACACAAATCATTACGGTATTTACAATAACAACTACATATACTCATGCACATTTTCTTCAACCAGTGAGTAACCATATTGTTTATGGAGCTTTATAAATCTAGCTCGATACAATATTTATAATAATATATACATATGCACATTTTCTCAACCAGCAAATAAAATGATACGTTGCCCATATCAACAACAAGGGAATCCAGAGGCTCACACCTCCACCCTCAAATGTAATACCAGGATTCACCTCCTTCCCAAGAAGTCTAGAATCCATTTCCAAAGTCAAACCTGCATCTAATGTATAGTGTTGCAATCCTTGTGCTACCTGTTCTCTCAGTGAATAGTTAGCGACTCATTATTCCAGGGCACACCCCAATGTGCATATGATTCCATCTGGAAATGCTAATGACAAAAACAAATCAATCCCCCGCCTTCTCTTCTCTTCTACACATTCCCTCCGAAATTCGGTCACCCCCTTCCATGTGGTCACTTACCTTCCAATTTCCCCAACATCCCCTTTCCTGGGAGATCCATCCCTTGGAAAGATTTCCTCGCATTGGAAGGTCCAAAAACTAAGGCATATACCTGCCTCAAAACCATCATCTTGGTCATAACATGCTTATGGCAATCAATGAACACTATTGGGTACCAATGTCCCACAGTGGTCCTGTTGTTGGATGCTTTACCAGCATGCTTCTATCTGTTCCCATTCCTTTCGTTGTTGCTGCTAATTCTTGTAGTTATTTTCAACCACCCAAATTAGGCACTTCCATGATTTCATATGCCAAGCACATAATTTCCATTAGACTAAAAATGAATTGAAATAAATTCAAATCATACCTCATTAGTGGCTTGTTAATAAGGTACATTTACAATTGTGTTTACTTCTTGTCACAAGTCAAACTAGCTCTCTGATAAAATCATCATGTATAAACATATCACATTCTATTAGCTCAAAATGCAACCATCATAATCAAAATCATATATCACATGTAACCATCATAAATCAGATTTCATAAATCACGTGTATTATTAAAAACTAAAATAAAATATCAATCCTTATATTTTAATGATTCTTTTCTTTTGCCTTTGTTCTTTATCCTTTCCATACACACACTGAATTACTTGCCAAACCTTGCAAGCACCCAGTGCATTCTCTTCTCATAAAGTAACAAGGGAATTCGGAGACTAAACCGCCTCAACCCTTAATATCAACAACAAGGGCATCCAGAGACTAAACCGCCTCAACCCGTAATAGCAACAAGGGTATCCTGAGGCTAAATCGTCTCAACCCTCAACAACAAGGGCATATAGAGACTAAACCACCTCAACCCTCAATATCAACAACAAGGGCATCCAGAGACTAAACCGCCTCAAACCTCAATAGCAAAATAAGGGCTCATACAATCCCATACCTGCCTATCCTATCACATTGTAAAACACATACACATACATAGTGTACAATACAACACATACACCTACACCTGGTGTACAACACAACACATACATCTACACCTGGTGTATAATGCCACACATACACGTACACCTTCTATACAACACGACACATACACCTACACCTGATGTACAACACAAAACATACACCTACGTCTAGTGTGCAACACAATAGATATACATACACATTGTATAATATCGTGAATACACATGTCACGATACAAAGACTACACAATACCTATAACACCATACCAAATATTCACAACATAACATGTACGACATGTACACAATACCAAAAGTACACAGTGCCACCTACACAATGTGTACACAACACCCAATGCACAATGTTGACCAAATAGCCAATGTACACAGCACCACCTACACAACATGTACACAACACCACATGCACACAATGCCACAAGTATAACATGTACATAACACCACATACACACAATACCACATGTACAACATGCACACAGCACCATATGTACATAGCACCACATATCCAACATGCCCACAACACTGCATATACAAAACGTACACATCACCAAATGTACATAGCACTGTTATACGACACGTACATAGCAGCATATGTACATAGCACCGCATACACAACATATACACAACACTATATGTACACAGTACCATATATGCAACACTGTATGTACACGGTATCGCATATGCAACATGCACACAACACTATATATGCAACATGGACACAACATCGTAGGTACATCACGTATAACAGATACACAAGAATATTATTGCACATCCAAAAATCACGTTGTCTCTACCAAGAAACCTTAATTCTAGTGTCTTGTCCATGCTTGTCCCAGCATGCCACATATTACAATGCTTTCATTTCGTTGATATATCCTTCAACGTTACATGTCCATAACATAAACATAGGCATAGTACAAGCACATAATACCAAATCATATCCACATGATATTGACCTCGTAAATTTGTTAGGGATACTCTTCCCACTTGATTCCTTATAAACCATAGACCTCTCCATTCCATTCACGTGCATAAGAAATCATTCCTCCACGAGAATGATCCCCAACAACCCTATCAGATAATGACATACATATATAAAAATCAACATAATCATAAACAAAACATAATTACTAGATATCATAAGGTCAAGGTTAAGAGAACTCCCTTTATCTGGGCACAACATGCACAACATTGAGAATAACAATTCCCTATATAGCCAAAGCATCTGACACCTCAAACCCATTTACTTTGTCTTTCTTGTTACCTTTCTCATGATTTTTCTGCCACTGTACATTTACCCCAATGGACCTAACTAGTCCAATTGGCTATCATATTCTTGCCTTCAACTGCCCTTATACATGCACCATACCTCATTTGAGTCTTACATTACCTGTTAGGTTTCATTCAACTCCCCCTAAGATCCATTAGCATTCCTCTTTCCAAAACTAATTCCAAAGACCCTCAAAACATGAAAGGTAAGAACCAAAAACAAGCAAAATGAAAACCATGAAACACCAATAGAAACAAGACACCACAAACAAAGTGGCAAGGCCTTACAGCAGATGCAATCAAAACCCATAAATCAAGCCCAAAAGAATCACAAAATACCAAAGGCACAAAACTCCCAACAAACAACATGACTCAACCCCATGGGTTCCCAATGCCTCCAAGGGAAATTCAACCTGAGCCTTCCTCAAAATTTCATGGTAGTGTCTTTTGCCGTGCAATCCCTACATCATATTATCATAAACACATAACTGTCAGTGTATAAATAAATTTAACAATACAATGGTTAGCTTACCTTGTTGTGTCAAGAATGTTTCCTTGCAACTGAACACATCCAAACCATCTCTCAAGGGACTCTAATCCTTTGACGAATCTAGCCATAGCTCAAAACAAGCTAATATACCTGTCAAATACATGTTTATGAATATAGAACATATCCACATAATGTCAGATGAAATCAAGGTTAAGAAGACTTCTTGTATGCAAAGCACTCATTCATTTGGAATTTTGGTTCACATAGAAAAAGGAATTATCACCCAATTCCCTTCTTTTAACCTTTACCTTGCCACATTTGAGTCTTAATATATGCTATCATATCACCCAATTGTTAGTTATATAAAAAAATCAACTGCTACCTTGTCATGCTAATATCAACCATGTTTCCCTGCAACTGTTCACACATGTCAATCACATGTTCCAAGACCAATACATATTATCTATTAATTTGAAATCATCCTTTATAAAAAAAAAAAAAAAATCCATGTCATAATCAACAGTCAACTGAGAGTCACAAATCATAATACTACAACTAACATACACTTGCACTCAAGTGTATATCAGTTGTCTTAGTGCATATATGTGATAGTACAACTATCTTAAAACAAGATCATTTCTACATGCAATATTACAGACACATACTCATATCATGCAATTAATCAAGCATTCAAGCAACATATAGATGACATAATAGACACCAAACTCTCAAACTCCAAATAGACGACATAATCAAACATTCAAACACCAAATAACCGACATAAGAAAACTCATAATTTAATGTATCTCAGGAGAGGCTATCTTGTTTTCACAATAAATCTATATTAGCACGATATAAATTCAATACACATCAACTCAAACATAACTAAAGTCATGAAATCCATAACAATAACTAGCTAGCATGTTCGCATCATAAACTCATAAACAATTGTCATTCATGCATAACAATCACATATGCATAGTCAGTCTAAATTAGTATGGCACAATATCACAATATATTAACTCATACATGAATGTCATAATCATAATCATCTACATATGTCAATCCAAATTAGCACAAAACATAATAACATCAATACCTTAGCTGCGATGATAGTCACCAGGCATACGACCACAATGCATATAAAAACAGGTTACTATCATTCATGACTATCTAACACATGTGAGTATGACTACACTGATCAACTAATATTTATCAAACATGTAACCATAAAATAAATAGAATGACAAGCATATAAGTAACCCTAATTCTTATAAAAACCATTAACCACATACCTGCATACCAAACATATAAACCTATATGATGATTTTCTTTTACCCCAAGATCTAATGCTGCAACCTTGCTTTGACGATATGCATATCTTTCTCCATCTCATCCATCACATTAGCATCATAAAAAACAATAACATCATGATGACACAAAATACACAAAATGAGCTCAAAATGCATGTCTGACCTTCTATACATGCACAACTATAACCATAACAATGCATGCATAACAACATGCATCTAGCCCATCCAATCCAAGTATTTGAACCATGCTCTGGTACCACCCTGTAACCGCCTCCTTCCACATTTTTCCACCTTCACTGGTTTACCCGAGGTAGACGTAAGCTAAGAGTCACTAAAATAAGATGCAACCTCCTATATGACATTAAGGAAATGGAGTCAACAATATGAGACCCTATTGAATTCCCTCATGTGCTACAGGACCTCTAGGAGAAACCCAACCCCTCCAAGTGTCCAACCCTTGAGATGACTCTCTTTTCACTAACATAGAGCCCCATTCACTCTTTTCCAAGCCCTCCAAGCGATTAAGAGCCTCCAGTCTCTCCCATGATCCTGCTAGAGTGCAACTGTAGCATTTTTCTGCCAGCATTATGCCAACAACTGTAATATTTAAGGTTATTTTCCAGGGCTATGACCCAGTGACTGCCCAGAACTCCATGAAACTTCCAAAACTCATAAAATACATGAAGATAATTATTTTGATAATAAGGTTTATCAAGGACTTGACTGGTCCTTCCCCAACCATAATTGAAATTTCGTCAAACACTTGGTAAACATTCAACCTTCAGGTCATGAATGCAAGTTTGAACATAAGGAGCTGAAAACTTATTTGAGGTTTAACAAGAAGGATCATTACCTTCTCACATTAGTTTTCATAACATCAATTAGGTCTTGCGTTCATTATTCATTCAGTTACAAGTAAAAACATGGAAAGATCCATGACTAAGAACTGTCAAATAACCATGCTTATAACAAAACAAATAGCAATGAGAGAATAGTCATTTAAGCCACATAATAACAAGTACATTTACTCATAAAAAGCAAGAGGAACTTATCTCTTATTAAACATGGGAAAAATCCAACCATGTTCGGGACTTCCACGTACCACCCTACCATAGATTAGCTGAACCAAATATTCCTTTCATCCAATCACCCCCGTGTCATATTCCAAGCATGAATGTGGGATATCATGGGATAAACATTCGATGGAATCTAAAGGTTAAACCATCTCCACCCTCACCATACTGTGATCTCACCTAAACCAATACCGAGATCACAAAACCAAATCAAGCTTGGATGCCTCATAATTTCTTCTCCAATACATTGAGGAATTTTGTTGTCTCCACCATTAGGATTTATCGTGTATCCTGCCATTACCAGTTAAGTGATTCCTAGGCCTTTGAAACTTTTCCTGAAACCACCACACTCGGATCCAAAATCTTACGACAATCCAAAATTCAAACCGAGAAAAGTCACATCACACCATGGATATCTGGAAATGGCAAGGAAAGGCTAAAATCCACTGTTGAAACCTGCCAAAATCCATGCCAACGACAACAAAAGAACCAAATACCAACATGCACATACCATGCATGTTAAATCCAACTAGGAAATCATACATGCAACCTGTTACCTACAAGTATTCCTATTGAAGCTGCTTGATCCAACTTTTCCTTTCTTGATCATTTCCTTTCTTCGTTTTCCTTATCCTTCCTTTGCTTTCTTACTTTCTCCTCTTGGTGCTCTTCTCATGTCTAAGACTAATTCCAAAAATGAGTTGACAAAAGGCTATGAATTGATCCTCATAATCTTTTTTATCATTGATGTCTCCAGTTTCTTCAATTTTCCATTGTTTTCCTTCAATTCCCTCATCACATGCAACATGTGACCTTTCACCTTCCTTTTCTCCTAATTTCCATTATTTTCATAAAAAAATGTCAAATAATTGCCACTTTGCCTTTCAATGTCTTTTCTAATGCCTTTGCCAAATTCCTCTTAGCCATAAACATAACAAGTGATGCCCAATAGGATATTTTGCCCAACAATAAGCTTGGAATACATGTCCCATGAAAAATAGGGAAATTTTGAAGTCTAAAATGGGTCCCCTAAGGAAATTATAAAATAATAGTGGAAATAATAAAATAAGATTAAATTACAGCATCAAATTTTAGAGGGAAAAAAGAAAAAACTATTTTTTCAACTCGTATTTCAACTTATCTCCCTATGGGTTAGCTCAAATTTTGAGCGAAAAAAACTCATTAGATGCAAAATTTGATTCCTCATCCAAGAAATACCCATGTTGCATACTTTCAATGGACCCTACTACACAAAAAAGGAGAAATACATGAAAACGTGATTGCAATCAGGTTTTTTCATATATTTCTCATTTTTCGTGTAGCGGGGTCCATCTAAAGTATGTAACATGGGTAGTCATTGGATGAGGAATTAAATTTTACATCCAAAAAGTAATCTCGCTCAAAATTTGAGTAAAACCTTAGGGAGATAAGTTCAAAATACAGTTGAAAAAGTAGTTTTATTATTTTATTGTTTTTAATCTTTTTACTTTTTTACTCCAAAAATGGTGAATCGTCCCCCATGGTTGATATCAACATCTTGAATCATATTGGTTCTTATAAAGTTTATTTTGGTTATACATTTTACTTAGGAGGCCTATTTTAGACCTCAAATTTCTCCTAATGCTTGGTCTTATTTTGCCTTTATTAACTTTATTACAATAATTTTTACCCAGAGGTTGTTACAAATATGTCCAAAAGAACTCCATTTATGCCTGGATGTATATATACAGACAACCATGGTACTTGAGTACCACATGATGTTTAGAATCATCGATACCCAACTTTGTACGTAGGGTATGGAAAATATTCATGAACTTTGGCACATCTTGGTCCATTTCCTGCTAAAGCATGGTCCATGTTATGTACTTATCCGCATAGCTCCCGACAAGGTAATATTGTTCCTTGATAGTTTATCGGAAAGAATTCCAAGAGTGTGTGACTAAAAAGAGTGAGGGTTCTTCCTTGTCTCTCCACTCAGAGTAAGTTTCCCACAAGTCCTTGATAGTTTATCGGAAAGAATTCCAAGAGTGTGTGACTAAAAAGAGTGAGGGTTCTTCCTTGTCTCTCCACTCAGAGTAAGTTTCCCACAAGTCCTTGACATGGGGGGCGTTTTTGAGGAGTGAAAAAGAAATATTTTCCATATCAAAAAAATTATGGACTGAAAAATAACCTTCCAGCAGTTTTAACCATCTATCTAGGGTATCTGCATCTACCTGTCCATCAAATATAAGAATTTTAAATTTAACTTGTACCTTAAAGAGGGTGGCTCCTCCGAAGTGACTATTGGATGAAGATGCTTCATCCACTGATACCCAATGAAGGATCTAAGAAAAATTATCCATCATCTCGTTCCTTTATCGCTCAAGGGCCTCTTCAAACAACATTTTGAAAGAATATCCTACTCCCTCATCTTTCTTTTCTTCCACCATTGGAGGTCATCGAGGTCAGCGAGGCTAGTCTTGCAAGGTTTCAACCAATTCAAGTCCCAACACCTTATACTCGTACCTCATTGGGGACATGCACAAAAAAATAGAGAGAGAAAACTGGTATGATACCATTGATCCTAATTTATGAAGGAATGAAATGAAATACAAATTTAAACAAGAACACAAAGGTACCAAAAAAATAAAACTTCAATTAATAAATAGCAAGTGTTGAAAACTGCTTATATACATAAGAGAAACAAACTGGCTCAGGCAATGTTAGTTTATTTCTGAGAAGAGATGTGTCAGCTACATGACTTCCGAACTAAGTTATAATTAGGTTCTCAGGCCTTTTTATCATCAAGAAACAATGGAAAACCCTAACATCCAAAAACCCAACCCTAGGAGATGATGCACCAAAAGCTTGTGGGCCCTACTGGGATTAGTTGGAATGTCAACTTCCCTGGGTCGTAACTTTGGCATACAATCTCCATTTGACGCGCATGATAGCCCATTAAAAATTCTATCTGAGGAAAACAAATTTATACTACAAACCTCTGGTGCAGATTATAGTTTTTTCTGTTTCCCCTAAAAACATCGTTTAGGGCCTCAAAATGGCTTTAGAAGTTCAGAATTCGAAAAACTACCAAAAATAGAAAACGGTTGAAATAGGAAAATGTGCTTGAAATTAGGAAACTAAAAGGAAATAATGTTGGGGGTCCAAGTGGAATAGGCGGGTGGAAAACAATATCCACCTGGATCAATTGTTCTCTGATAGCCTTGAATAGCAACATTGAATCATTCTCGACCCAAGACAATGATGGATTTACTATAGGTGAATGCAACTGCCACAACCCTAAATTAACCATTTTGCAACAAAAGTCCCAAAAGAGGATAGGGGTGGAAACGAAGGGGCCAAACTTGAATTTATATGGGTCATTAGCATCATTAGATTCCTTGGAACTGCATGCATCTGAACAACCACCAGATATAGAAATAAAGGACCCATTGGTCCCCGCTCTTACTCAGATCCACCTCCTTCCCCATCGATTGTTCTATCTACTCTGCCTGCTACCCCAATCTCCTCAACCCAATCTCCCCCTAAAACCTCCAATCAACGACCTATCACCCCAATATTCCTCCACAATGTGACAAAAAGGATGGATCCACTCCTTAACCAATTAGAGGATATGGACTTAGACTCTTTGATTTTACTAAAAATAACAAAGGAATGGAAAGGTAAGGACTTCTTTACTACTCCATAAACTGTCGTGGATATTCCACTAGACAATTCATCATAACAAATCTAACAAAATTATATTTAAAATCTGCAATTCTACACTATTACAATTTTCTTAGATTTCTAGATCTATAGATTTTACTATTAATAGTGCATGCATGAAAATGCAAATTTACAGAAAATAGAGGATGGAAAAAAATCACACACATTCGACACAAGAGATGCTCTTGGAAATCCTTTTGAGAGAGAAACCAAGTTGGAAGGTGAGGTCACTCCACTCTCTTTATCTAAATAGAAATATGGCTACAAGTACAAAGAAGTATGACTTGTGGCCTGTGGGATGCTATAGTACAAAAATTATCTCTATGTACTCTACCTCCTATCCCTGTTGTCTATTTTTTCTCAGCTATGGAACAAAATGTGCTCGAAAGAATGGGATCCATTTTTCTCCTAGTGGCCAGTTATAACACAACCCAATAGCCTAATAGTGGTTAAATTTGACAACCTCAACTCTTAACCAGAGTTACAATATAGACTCTTCTAGAGTATTCTACATCATAATAATGTGTATATCCAATTTTCCATGAATAATGGGGGATGGCATTGCATCCTCTCGAAATATGGTGGTGAAAAAAGAAAGGTCAACTTCTGGGTGGCATAACTTTTACATACAGAATCTAATTGACGTGATTCTTGTGCCATTGGATAGGTAGCTATGTGTAGAACAGAAAAAAATTAAAATTAAAATTAAAAAAAAAAAAAAATGTGTCACACTAAAGTAAGGAATTTTTAGCCCCAAAAAAATTCATTTGATGCCTCAAAATTCTCCTATAAGGTTTAGACCCTATTTTGTTAAACTAGGTCCCACTAGTAAAAACATTCCCATGACTTGATTCCTCCACTTTTTCCACTCTGAAAGCATTGAGATGGATGAAAAAGAGTATAATGATCCAATGTGGATCATTTACCCTCCCAAACCATTTATTCTTCCAATTGGGAAAATCTTATATGAGGTACATGTATGTAGTCGCCAAGTCGAATATGGGAGCAACAGGTAGTGGACCATTGGTGGTCCAAATACACTTTCTACAATATTCAACGAAGTTGCATAGGGAGGAAAGGAAGTGAGGTCACAAGAGTAACTTACAAATGTTGGACAAGATAAGATGCACTTTAGACAATTTAGAGTGAGTTAGGGTTATCTAGGGGGGCATTTTGAGGATCCAACACATCTAAGCCATGAAAATGGTCTCATGGAACATGAGGGCCTCAAAATTAAAAGAAAACATAGGCTACTAAAAAAAATACTTCACAAAGCACCTATCAATAAAGATAATTCAAGAAACAAAAATATTAGGTGAGGTTCTTTCTCAAGTAATTAGAAAATGGGGGAGGAATTTCCAGGTAGTAGTGATTGATGCCCAGGAATACTCAAGTGGAATGGCTATTATCTAGAATAATTAGTAAATTAGGGTTACCAACATGTTTTCTTCTTTCCACATTATGAAAATTCAATTTCGAGTAAATATCTATGGGGACTATTGTCATGTATCCAATATCTATGGCCCAATAGCCCAAATGACAAACCATAGTTTCTCAATTCTATTGCCAACACAAAAAAAATTATTGTCTCCCTCTCCATGGATTATCAAAGGAGATTTTAATATTATCAAGTCACTCGAAGAGAAGAAATGAAGAATTAAGAGTTTGTTTGGAGAGGCAGCACTATTCCAAGACATAATCGATTCATCGTGCCTAGTTTAAGTAGACACCAAAAAATATATATACACCTAGAACAATACGAAAGGTGGTCAATGACAAGTGGCCTCAAAACTGGATCAATTTTTAGTTTTAAAAAATATTCTTAGTTTGGAATTGTTCATAGTAGCCTCAATTCTCCCCAGTCATGGGTCATATCATTGGGCCATCTGCCTAAATATTGATTTGAAAAAAAAATCCATGAAACCATTCCTTTATAATTAATAAGTTATCAAGTCAACACCCAAAATTCCATTCTAACATTCAACAATGGTGGAATGAGTTAGAAGTTATGGAAGGTTTGATGATATTTAGGCTACATAAAAAGCTCAAAAACATTAAATGGAAACTGAAAGAGTGGAACAAGGGACACTTTGGAAACATCCAAGAGGAGAAAAGAAAACTAGAGAAATATATGGAAGACATCTAGTAGGAGGAAATTCTATTTGGGAGATCTGAGAGCTTAATCAAAGTGGAGGAAAAGACTTTACAAGAGTTGGAGGAGAGAAGGAAGTAAGAAATGATTATGTGGAAGATAAATCTCGCATATAGTGGCTCAAAGAAGTTAAAAATAATAAATCCTTATTTCACATGTCCATGCTCTAACATAAACACAACAACATGATTTCTTTGCTAAAGGACTCTGAAGGAAGGAAATTGGAGACCCGCTAGGAGATTTCACAAGAATTGGCCTAGTACTTCTTCCATATCATTCTATCTAAGCCCATTTTCAATAGAACAAGGGTCATCCAACACATAACTAGGTATATTCCATAGATTATCACAACATAATAGAATGAAGCTTTGCTTAGGAATATGCCTTATGAAAAGGTGGAATCTATCATCAAGGCAATGCCTCAAAACAAATATCCAAGGCCAAATCGATTCACCATTGAATTTTCTAATAATGCTAGTCAATCATTAGGGAGAAGATATGGAAATATATTAAGGAATATAGATAGACTTGATCTATTCTCAGATATTTAGATACCAAATTCCAAATATTGGTCCCCAAGAAGGAAAAGGTGGAAACAATGTAAACTTTGAAATGGGAACTATAAACTCAAAATGGGAACTCTGGCCCAAAAACCCCGAAAAAACATCAAAAACAATGCTAAAAATGAAAAGTGTGTATACTGGAACGATGGTCTTCTTTTTAGGGTCAATTTTGAACATGTTTTAAAAATGGCAATGAAAATGAAATTTTCATGCAAAAAACACCCTGAAAACGAAAAAGTGTTGATACTGGAACGATGGTTTTTTTTAGGGTCAATTTTCAACATTTTTAAAAAATGCTAGTAAAACCGATTTTTTATGTGCAAAAAAATAGTTGTTCATGAGGAAAAAAACACTAATGTTTTTGGTAGAATAACATTTTTCTTTCCTAAGTATAAATTCAACATGTTTTCAACCATAACATTCTAGATACAAAAAAAATTGGAATTTTTTCAACCATAAAATTAAAAAACCATAACATTATAAACAAATTAAATGACTAAATTAATCAAAATGTCATTATTTGTATATCGAATGAAACATACATTATATCTCTAATTTAATGTTGCATTGTAGATATTCTAAACAATAAAAATTATCATAATTAGAATATATAATCCAACAACATAAAAATGACTCAGAACATCTGATTTAACAACATATGGAAATCAAAATTTTTATTTCAAGATACGATGCAAACATCAGTTATATAAACTATCTTAAAAAATTATTCAAAATCACTCATATTTTCTTGCACACCATCAGAATTCACATCTTCAAATGAATGACTAGATGCTTATGAAGATGTTCCATATTCTTATCTTTCATCAACTAGTGCTCCATCTGAGTCCATATGCATGCCCACCATTTCAGGTTTCAAAATTCTTCTAGATCTACGACTGGTTTCAGCAGATTCCCATCTCAACATTGTTCCTTCTAGTAACAACCTTTTCAGAATCTCTATTGTCTTGAAGCGAAAAGTTCTTCTCTTTGTTAAATTGAAGTCATAAACAAGTATGTCAACATCCTCCAATTTTAAGAGGTTTGTGTGGCAGCGATTTATATTTGTACCCTTTCTTTTCCTCTTTCCACCATTTTTTTTTCAACTACCATCTCTGGTTTATACAAACCATTGAATGGGTGTGTATTTTTGGCATAACAATGTACTTCAACACCTGTAACATCCTCCTTTTCTGTAAAGACCTTTATAACCTTAGCAACCAAAATGGATAGCCATTGGAATCTCCATCTGCTAGCACTGCGATCATGCAACCCTCCTTAATATCCTGTACTGAATCCCTGTAAAGGTCTTCCATGGCTTCACGTTGTGCATGAGATCTTCTAGAACCAATATACATCTCTTTTACCTCTGCCTGTGAAGAATTAATAATACCTTGAGATTTTTGTTGTTCAACAATGTTTATTTCCTCATGTTCATTTGATACATTTTGTGGCCAAATAAATGGATTTTTCAAAGCTATATCTTCATTTGTTGTTGTTGAAATGATATCACTTTGATTATTGAAAAATGACTCCCATCAAACTAAATCAGCAAGGTCAAAGTACTCATATGTACATCTAATACATTTTTTAATTTCTTCTAGGCAATCAGAATAATTTATATCTCTATTATGTCTGCGTGCATTATGAAGTTCACCAACTAATTGTAATAACAATATTTTTGATGCAAATATTGGATGATCTGGAATGAACTTCAAAAATTCCAAACCTGATGACAGTGCCCATTATGTAGTAGTTGAATACTTCTTGCCCCATATTAGTGTTTTCCCATCAATTTTTTTGATACGAAATTGATGTTGGAAGCTAATTTCATCAAGTTTTTCAATGCATTTCTCCTCACCATGCGATCCCAGAATAAACCTTCGCATGTCAACAGTTTCTTCCAACACATCAAAAGTAGGCTCTTGCATGTATGATTTCTTAATACATTCAATTAGTGATGGCAAGCTCCCAACTTCCTTCCTCCTCAATGTGACTGAAAAACGACTGAACATCTTATCAATATGGTCATGAGTGTGCCCAACAAGAAGGAAACCAACCTTTACCTTATGAAAAATTCTCAATTCAACGAGCATGTTTAGATATCTAAAAACAACCTGATTTTTGTTTTCACATCAAGTGTTGTCCAATTGTAGATACAAACTTCAGGAAGATTACCAAACCAATGAGAAAGCACATCATGAATTATGGTTATTGTCATATTTGCATCATTATGAATATTTGGAGCTGCAAAGTACACCCTTGGCAATATTTTCCCATTGAAGACCGTACAACTAAACAAGTGATACTGAATAAAATTTTCCTCCTGTAAATTTGTGGGTGTGCAAAAAAAATGTAGTAAAAGTGTTTTCTTTTGGGCCATACCATCAATTATCAAACCCAAATATTTATTCGGACTATCATAACACTTCTTTCGATGCTTGTACAACTTTTTCCTTCCACTTGTTTATTGTTCGCGATGCTCCTGAAGTTCTTTGACAATTGAATCTACACAACATAAAAGAACGCCATTAAAAAATGTGTTTTCATAGTTGATGACTATACAATTTTAAAAGTTAAAGTTATGAATGCTTACCTCTTTCTCACCCTTCACATTTGTCCCTTTATTATTTAAGAGAAGCACATGTACTGTAAATCCCCATGCTTGTCTTCTTAGGAATATGGACATTGTTGAATTATTTCTTCCATACTTTCACAAATATTGATATGTAATAAACCGACCATGTCCCTCAGCACCTTCTACATATTATTTGTATAAGTTGTAGATTTCTCGTCTTGAAAAATTATCTGGAATATGTATTGTCTCTCTATTTGGCGTACACTCTCCATGCTTTGAAAAAAATTCTTTCATCCATGACATTGTAGTATTTGATAAAGGCCCAAACTGTCGTTTATGACGTACTTCTGAATAAAATGTAGGATCCTTTTCCAAATTTTCTTGGATTCTCAAGAGACGAAAATTCCCCATTGAATGAAACATTTTGAAAGCCTTTCTACATATAAATAAAGACCCAATATGATAATCATAACCTGACAATGTAGATTGCATGCACCCAACTAAATATGAATTTTGCATGCTTTTATTCATTGACAAATATCTCTTCCTTTTCTCTAATGAAAATTTGAAATCCATATGTTTCAAGCAATCTTTTTGACAACATTCACTTGAAATGAGAGCGTTGATAGAACTTCTTCTCATCAGATATTCCACTCTACCCCTTGTATAACTAGAACATCTTGCATTGATACGAAAAGGTCTGATCCTACTTCTCAATACAATATTTCTTGGCAACATCTCCATCATTGGATCATCATTTGTATAAGAATTTTCATCATCATTATGAGGAATGTTATCCACACTATGATCAGCTGTGCTTTTCAAATAGTGACTTGGAGGATATTATTCATCTTCCCCTTCTTCAGTGCTACTGTCATAATCCTTAGGATTGGGACTAAATGGAAAATTTGACTCGATGTTTATTGGATATTCTTCCTCATGTGCATTGTCAGTGTTGCTCTCATAGTCCATAGAATTAGGACTACGTCGAAAATGTGACTGTTTACTTACTAAAAAAGCTACATCATGTCCTTTGTCACTGCTACTCTTATAGTCCTTAGGATTAGGACTAAGTGCTTCATCCTGTCTTTCATCACTACTGCTCTCATAGTCCATAGGATTAGGACTAAGATGACACCATGAAACTCCATTCTTTTGAAATTTTTCATCATGCTCTTCATCACTACTGCTCTCATAGTCCCTAGAATTAAGACTAAGTGGACACCGTGCCACTCCATTCTTTTGAAATTCGTCATCATGCTCTTCATCACCACTACTCTCATAGTCCATTGGATTAGGACTAAGAGGACACCAAGACACTCCATTCTTTTGAAATTTTTCATTATGATCTTCATCACTACTGCTCTCATAGTCCATAGGATTATGACTAAGTGAACATCATGACACTTCATTCTTTTGAAATTCTTTATCATGTTCTTCATCACTGCCACTTTCATAGTCCATAGGATTAGGACTAAGTGGACATTGTGACACTCTATTCAGTTGAAATTCTTCATCACTGCCACTCTCATAGTCCATTAGATTAGGACTAAGATGACACCATGACACTCCCTTCTTTTGAAATCTTTCATGATGCTCTTCATCACTACTACTCTCATAGTCCATAGGATTAGGACTAAGTAGACACCGTGACACTCCATTGTTTTGAAATTCGTCATCATGCTCTTCATCACTACTGCTCTCATGGTCCATAGGATTAGGACTAAGAGGACACCATGACACTCCATTCTTTTGAAAATCTTCATCATGCTCTTCATCAATGTTGCTCTCATAGTCCTTAGGATTAGGACTAAGTGGACACCGTGACACTCCATTCTTTTGAAATTCGTCATCATGCTTTTCATCACTGCTGCTCTCATAGTCCATAGGATTAGGACTAAGTGGAGACCGTGACATTCCATTCTTTTGAAATTCGTCATCATGCTCTTCATCACCACTGCTCTCATAGTCCATAGAATTAGGACTAAGAGGGCACCATGACATTCCATTCTTTTGAAATTTTTCATCATGCTCTTCATCACTGTTGCTCTCATAGTCCTTAGGATTAGGACTAAGTGGACACCGTGACACTCCATTCTTTTGAAATTTGTCATCATGCTCTTCATCACTACTGCTCTCATAGTCCATAGGATTAGGACTAAGTGGACACCATGACACTCCATTCTTTCGAAATTTTTCATCATGCTCTTCATCACTGTTGCTCTCATAGTCCTTAAGATTAGGACTAAGTTGACATCATGACACTCCATTCTTTTGAAATTCGCCATCATGCTCTTCATCAATGCTGCTCTCATAGTCCATAGGATTCGGACTAAGTGGACATCGTGACACTCCATTCTTTTGAAATTAGTCATCATGCTCTTCATCATTGCTGCTCTCTTAGTCCATAGGATTAGGGCTAAGTGGACATCGTGACACTCCATTCTTTTGAAATTCTTCATCATGCGCCTCATCACTGTTTCTCTCATAATCCTTAAGATTACGACTAAGTGCAAACCGCGACTCCTTATTTATTTTAAATTCTTCATCTCCTCTTTCATCAGTGTTGCTCTCATAGTCCTTCGGATTAGAACTAAGTGGAAGAATTGACTTTCTATTCATAGTGGAAGAATTTCCGTTATATTCATCAATATGAATAGAGTTGTTACGTGACGAAGATATTGATGCTTCACAAAGCAAAACTTCACTATCAGAAGAATCCATCCATTTCAAATAGAAGAGGTTGAATGATACAAATGCAAACTCTCCTAAAGATATTATATAGCTTAGAGAATGAAATTTTCCCTCCAAAAATTTTCGCCAAAATATTTCCCTCCAAAAATTTTGTTTCATGTATTTCCCTTCATTATTTTATTCTACAATTTATTGAAAAAATTTAACTAAATTTTTTTTTATGAAATAAATCTTTAAATTTAAAATTGTAAACTAAAACTTTTACCTAAATTATTTTAATAGTTAAACTATATAATATTTACTAAACAATTTAATGTTTTTTCTAGTTTTTATAATACCTTCTAAAACACATTAATCCCACATTCACCGTGTTGTAAAACAATTCCATAATATTCGCTTTATCATAGTTTCCTATATCGCCATAACAAAATTAACATGTTAATTTTTTTTTTTAAACAAATTAATCCCACATTAACCGTACAATAAAACATTTCCGTAATTTCACCTATATAATAAATTTCATTATCACTATTACTCACATCACATCAAGGTTTTCCGAGGTTCGTTTAAAAACTTGGAGCGAATTTGTGGAGTAGCTACATTTCTATCAACAACATATTCAACGGAGGATTCTCGCATTTGAAAAGTTAGTTAATTTTTCTTCTTTGAAAATTTTAAAATTAAATAAGTTTAATGAAGTTTAATTTTTTTTTTAAATTAAAAATTTTTGTGAACCAAATTTACCCACTACGTCCACAGTGGGCATGGTGGGCCCGGTAATGTTCACGGCGGTCAAATGGGCCCGTAGGTTAGGGGCAGTGGGGATGGCTACCCGGCCCCCCACCCCACCCCGGCAGCCCGATGGCCCGCAGGGTGGAGGGATGATTCCTCGAAATCATCTCGCCACCCCGCGAGCCACCGAGGTGGGGCGAAAGGGCTACCACCAGCCCCCCACCCCACCCCGCGGGCCATCGGGTCGCCAAGGTGGGGCGAGGGGCTGGCGGTAGCCCTTCCGCCCCACCCCATGGGCTGTCGAGTCGTCGAGGTGGGGCTAGGGGGCCGGACCCAACGGCCGGCTCGGTTGGCCGACCGATTTTCAGGGTGTGATGGCAGGGCGATGTATTTTTTAATTATTATTTTTTAGTTGTTATGGTTTATAAAATTAATTACCATTTATCGTTTTCATTTTTAATTTAAGTTATTATATTTTTGTGATTTACTAATTTATATGTGTCTTTTTTTTCAGAAAAATAGCATCAAAGAAGATTTCTGTGAATCTTTCTGGACCAAAAACTCTTAAAGATGGATCTTCAAAAAACATTGGTGAATGAACCCAACCTGAGTTGATGGCTACAAATCTTTCAAGTGCCTCAAATGATAAAAACATGATTTCATACTAAAAGAAATCAAAAGAAGTGAAACTTCCATCAAATGTCTGGTATGTGAAAGAAAGAGAAACCCAAAATGTGCAGATATATCTATATGTTGATATACCTAATAATAATGGAATTTATGAGGTGATAAGAAAAGTCATAGACATGTGTTCGGTACCGACAGTGAAGTTGTTTACATACTTACAAAACCTCCCAAAACACATGAAAGGATTAAATACCAGCTATCATATTCATTGTATGACACGAGAGAAGTATCTACAAAGTTGTGTAAATAAATCGTAAATGAGATGATACAAAATATCGTAAATATTGTTATTTATATTTGTGTTTTGCGTTCTTGTAATTGTCTGACTATATTTTTATAACTTTGTTTTTATTGACATATGATATTTTTTTTGGCAAAATTTTGTTGAAAGTTGTTCAATTAGGTTGGGAGGCATTCATTTCATTGAGCATGATATTATGAAATTTGTCAGCAGTTTCTACTCAGTGTCAAAAGAAGATATGGAAAACAAGCAAAATGTAGTAATTCATCATGCTACAAAACTACATCCAACGGATCAGGAAAAGAAAAACCCTCTAATAGATAAATCTAGCAAGGGCAGACAAGTTACTTTTGAAGACGGAGAAGTTGAAACTGGCAGTGAAGAATATGTTGTCGTTACTGAGGATGACATTGGAACTTAGAAAAGCCATAAAAGACAAAAAGTAACAATGCCCAAGAATAAATCTGTTACAGTTAATGATGAGAATGGTATGAAGAAGAAAAGTGAAGTTGAACATTTTGTAGTAGTCATTACCAACAATCAAGAGCCTAGTGAAACTTCAAAAGAAAGCAAAGAAATCATTACAACAGGAGTTGATTTAGAGGATGGCATTATCAAAACAAAACAAAATTCCATTCAACGGAACTTGATAAAGAGAAACTTAATTGAGGATGGTCGTACATTTCAGCTTAATGTCAAACAAATCTATAAGGCAAGTGAAGGACAATGTTAATATCAAATCAGAAAGTCATACCATCTGCATGTTCACAACTTGAAGACATTGATGAGGTACAATCCATATGCTCATGTGGTTAATTATGTGCCTCTTGTTGATCTTGTTCAAGTTCCCAACAAAGAAGCATTTGATAAGTCAAAATGTTTTGAATACAATTATTATGTGCTTGGGGGGAATCATTTTGTAGAAGCCCAAAGACAATTGATGGAGGAATATCCCAATAACCCACGTCTTGAAACAATGAAATGTATCATTTACGCCGATTTATCAAATACAGAAGCAAAGTTAGTGGCATGGGATCATAATTCAGATAATGAATATAGGATGTCTATGATTTCATCCAAAGGGTTAGATTTATTCATAGTGAATTTGAAGAAAAATGTGGTGGGGATAGGATAAATGTTACTATAAATTTCCGAAAGGAATGTTGTATGGAAATAGGCTATCAAATTGAAGAGAAAATCAATTCAAAAGGAGGCAAAATTAGTGATTTATTCAGAGGTGTTGATAACATTTTCCAGTTGGCATTTAGAACTGGAGAGATATGGGAGTTTATTAATGAGATTTTTAGCATGTGGGAGAACATTGGCATTAAAAACCAGAGGGTCAAAAAGTCGAAGCCATTGATATGTAGCAACAGTAAATCAGGTCCTGAAATGAAGCAACTTCCAGAAGATATGACTATCACACCTTGGAGAGCATTACAAGGAGTGAAGGATCAAAAACTTGTCAAAGCAATATTATCTTGTGTGAGGTCAGGGGAATTATTATTGGATGAAATGTCTGAGGAATTTCAAAAGTAAGTTTGTTGAATTATTTTTATTTATTTCTAAATTATAATTTTCTTTTAAATATAACATATTGTTCTTGGTAGTTTTTGTTATACATATCATTATATTAACTTTTTTTACTTTATCTATTCAATCACGAAGTTTACATGAAAATTCAAGAACAAATGATTAAATTTTTGAATGAAGATAGTTGGGATGATGTTGTACGCAACTATCCATATTCAAGTACTACATCAGCATTTAAAAAAAATATATCTTGCATTTAAAAAGGTATGTTGATTTATATATTCATTTTTATTCATCCGTATACTATTTTTAATTTATAACTTACACATATATTTGTTTATTTTATAAAAGATGAAGAAGGATGAAAAATGGAGCACCAGATAGTTTCAGAACCTTTATTGAAAAAATAAAGATCGAAACATTGAAGAAGCAACGTCTTAAGAATGTCAAACTTGATCCAACTCTTACTCATTTCATTTGGAATGGGCTTGACACTATTCAATATCAAGTAATACAAGGCAACTGTGACGACATTGTTAAACTCATACCTAAAAGGGACTATGCCCTAGTTATTGCAGATATTTCTCATGGTTTCAATATTCCAAACATTGACTATGATAGTGACCCTTATACTTATCAAGCTCTTAGTAAAGTGGTTGCGGGATTTCTAGAAGTCACATCATCACCATTATGGAGATTTATGACATTTCATTCAGACACACAATTGGCAATGTTACTGTTAAAGTTCAGGGGAAAACAAATTCAAGGATGTAGCTTACATGGTAAGACGTTGAAAATGTATATTTGATTAATGTTAAAAAATTCATTTATGTACAAGTTAATTGAACTTTTACTATTTCATGTTACAGGCAAAAGTCAAATTTTCTTATGATTTCATCTATATTGATAGTTGGGCAAAAGATAATAGCTATATGTCTATTATTTTTAATCGAGTAGATAGAAAGAGTCATAACCAAACACTGACTTATGTTGTTGTTGTGAGAAAACTAACATATGAAGACAAAGAAGCAAAAGGAGAGATAGTTAACATTTATCAAAAACCACAGTTATTGATTAACTATCTTATAGACATATGTTCAAATTAAGGAGATCAGGTTCTGGATTTATTTTCTAGCTCGAATAAGTTTTATTATATGGAATTGAATTTCAATATGTTATTTCTTAATTTATATGTCATTTTACTAATTTACTTTATTATTTGTTTTGCATTTGATAATTAGGTACAACACTGGCATGTTGCCTTCAAAAAGAAAGAAATTGCATTACCATTGAAAAAGATCCAATACAGTGCAATTTTATTCAGCAAAGAATTAATGCTCTTCAATTTCTTCCAAATTCAATGCAAGAAATTGGGTTGAAGAAAGGGGACTTTAGTGAATCATGTGTGGCAAAAAAGGAAAAAAAACCCCAACCACCATTACATGGAATGATTGGAAAGGCATACATTAGGAGATTCGTAGACATCAAAGATCCATTAGAAGAGTAAAATGAGCAAAATGAAGCAGAAAATATTGTCGAAGAAGACAATGATGAAACTCTAGAGGACGAAAAGTTTGGATTACGTGACATTGTTGATTAAATTTAAGTTATACTTGGAAATCAAGCTCATTTTTTGTAACTATTAATTAGTTATACTTGTAATGTTTTGACTTTGACATTTTATGAGAAGAATAGGCACTCAATTAAAGTTGTTATGTGTTCAATATTTGTATTATGTGATTTTCGCATTAATTTTTATGTTAATCATTATTTTTTGAAAAAAACAGTGATTATTATTATTATTATTTTGACATAAAATTCATTAAAATATATATATATATATATATATATATATATATATATATATATATATATATTATTTAACCATTTTTAGTTAAAATTTTCCTATAAAAATTGTGATTTTGACATGTCATCTCTAGTAAAAAATTACAAAAAATTATCAAAATGTGTAGTTTTTTAGTTATATTTATGTTAAAAATGGTTATTTTTATGTCAGTTGTTAAACATTATTGTTTTTTAAATACAATTATTTCATGTGGATTGAAAAATTAATTAACGATGTATAAATATGTAGAATATCGAAAACTCAAAATATCAACCTTCTTCTTTAAATATGCAAAACAATAAAAACCTCATTACAAAAAAAAACACAAGAAAATATGAAAAAGAAGACCACTTCAAAAATTATTAAATTTAGAAAATAATTATTTACATTTCATACATTAGAAAATTTAAAGTCAAAAAATATGTCTTTTAAAAAAGGGGTCTAATGCAGAATTACCACTTTTTTAAATCAGCATGAAAATTACTACCATTCTAAAACGTAATATACGTAAAAAAAAAAAATTAAAGTGCCAAAAACTATGCTCTAAAGCAAACATGTGTGCTCTACATCACCCCTTTTCAAAATCGAGTCACTTTTTTGCTATCTCTACGAAACGGGTAACAGTATTAGTGCTTGTTTCAAAGTTTACATTGTTTGGAGGACCCTAATTGATATATACCCATTTCCATGTGCAATGCAATTTATAAAGTAATCATAAAGATTATGGCCAATAGACTCAAGCCATTCCTTCCCAAAGTCATCTCTCCATAGCATACATGTATTGTAAAGGGGATACAAGTTATGGATGGAATCATAGTGGCACATGAATTATTCATTCTCTGAAACTCACAAAGAAGCCCAAAATGATGATCAAGTTGGATCTATCTAAAGATTATGATAAGTTGAATTCGAAATATATATGTAACATCCTTCATGCCTATGGTTTTGGAGAGGAATGGATCAAATGGATTTTCAATCTTATCTCCACAACTTCCTTTTTGATATATGTTATCACCATTCCTATTGATTTTGGTAGTTGAGGGCTTTAAGCATTCCTTTAAGGTAGCAACATTGGAAAACAAGTTAATTAGACTTCGACTCTATGAGGAACATTTCTCTTTAATCCACCAATAGTTCATAGATGATACTATGGGTGTGGGAATACCTAAATTGGTTAATTAAGCTTCGACTCTATGGGGGAATATTTCTCTTTAATCCACCAATAGTTTGTAATGATTCTATGGGTATGGGAATAGCTATAGTGTAGGAATCTTGGGTGTTTAACCATATTTTATATTGATTTATTGCAAACTCAGGTATGAAGATAAATATAAACGGGTCTTGGGTTTTCTTTTTTTACATGCCTATGATTTTCTACCAAAAGGTGGCACAAGTATTGGGGATCCAAACCAGTAATATTCCTTCAAAATATCTAAGATCCCCCTTGGTGAAAATCTCTCTCAAATGGAGCTTGTGGAAGGAACTTCTTACAAAATTTCATAAGAAATTGGAGAGTTGGACCTTTCATAAATTGGTGAGTTGGACCTTTCATTCTTTGAATATTGTTGGACAATTATTATTTTCTCAAGGCGGTCCTTCAAGCTCTTCTCGTATATTTGTGCTTAGAAATGATGGAACCAACATATATCCTCTGGAAATTTCAAGGAATTTAGAGATATTTTTTATGGAGAGGATCAAGGGCCTTTAGTGGCGTGGGGAAACTTATGTTTCTCAAGGGCATGCTTAGAAGATTGAGATTTAGAGTCATTACTCCAAGTCATTAGGTGTGTTGGGAAGCAGGCGAAGTTCTGGCATACTTAGAAACTAACAATAGAAGTATAAGTTCCTTAGTGTAGTTTATCCCTAAAACACTTCATCAAATGCATCCCATTGACTATAAAATCAAATCCACCTCATCAACTATGCCGATGTCGTGTGTAATCAAACAATAATGCAAAAGAGTGAGCTCTTTCTCTGTCACAAAACCTTGTTCATCTCGCCCGTAGCCAAACCATTTCATTCCAAGATCTCCCATCATCTTTCCTGCCTCAAGGAAGAGGAGTCATTCACGTTACTTTTTGAGGTTCTTATGTGCTTCCTATCTAACCAAAGAGTCCAGGATGTGTTTCATGCTTTCCTGGAGTTAGTTCGGGGACTTGCTTTATTACTTGTTATGGTATAAGTTTGGGTACTGAGTTATGCATAAGAGACTCCTTATCTGAGCTAGCTAGATTTAAGGGGCAATGATATAAGGAAGGGCTTGAGGGTTCTAAGGCTCCATTCAGCTAGGCAAGAAATAGATAGAAGGAGAATGCGAGTTTAAACAAGCCAAGAGTACTACACGAGGAAGAATGTAGAGCAACGGGCAGAGACAATACCTAGATAAAGGCACCCATCCAACCTAGCTCGAACAGAACAAGAACCCAACACCTTACTTAAACCCATAGAAAATTTCTTCAACCCACTTGTAAGTAAGTACAACCTACCATTAAAACAAAGAAAATGTCAAATGACAGTAGGGCGTGTTGTGCATATGTTGTGCTTGTAATCAATGGTGGTGAGTGTTGTTGAGGAACTGACTAAAATGTTGACGGTGAAGAAACAAGATAAAATATTTGGTTTTAATAGTTTGGCTTATAGAACCATCTTTACTAATATTAAGCTACAAGTGTAATACATGAAGATTGGATGTTGGCCAATGTTAATCACAACTAAAAAAAATAAATAATTAATCAAGTGTATTATATTATTTAATTTACTAATCAACCTAATATGTCGACTTATCTATTGCTGACTTTCCCATCATGTGAGTAAACATTTGACGACTTGCAACCGGATCTTGTTCCTCTCATCCTTCAAAGAATAACTTTGCGTTAGGCTTATATATCCATGATCACTATGAAAGCACGTGCCTCGTATTGAATTATGGTACAATATGGAAGCATTTGTAGTTTTGTTCAGTTAATGATCCAGAAAGTGGTTAGATTTCCCAAGGTGCAAAGGAGACTACGGGGAAAAGTGAACCTAAGATATGTTTCTTCTTCACAAGACACATTTAATTTTGTTTCAATATTTTTTCTTAAAATGCTGCAAAATATGCAAGCTTTCAAAAACATCTTGTATTTCAAGCTTGGAAGTGGTGCGTTGAACGCTCTAGGAGGTATGATTTTAAGCGACTTCGGCTAAAATTGAACGAGGCGTGCTAATTTTTTTTTAAGAAGCATTTGATTTTATTTGGTCAGATTTACCTACATTACAACACAATTTGCAAGATTTTATATTTTCGTTCTATGTCCAAAAAATTGTGTAGAGTTCTTTAATTTGAAGTCACTCCAGGGAAACTTGACCCTCATATTTGTTTCTTCTTTGAAGACACATTTGATTTTTTATTTTATGGTCAAATTTTATACAAATATGTCTTGCAAGAGTTTGTAATTTTATTTTATTTAATGGTCAAGAAAAGTGTAGTCTTCGAAGAACTATATGTTGCAGAAAAAATGAATTTGAGTCATGTTTCTTTTTAATATGTATTTGATTTTGGAGTTGTTTTTAGTGAGATTTTTTAGACTTTTCGGTGCTGGGATCTGGTGGAAAATTTTAAGGTAAAATCTTGATTTGTGTTATTTAAACTGGTTTTTTGGCTGTATATATGGATTCAGCACCCTGAGAAACCCCTAGAGCACTTGGATTGTGCAGATATTACCTATCAAATTTGTGATTTTAGAGAAATTAAACCAGAAAAAATCCACCAAAAAAATTCCAAAAAACACACGAAAAAACAACTCGTTTGATTTTGTTTTAGTTGTCAGTTTCATGGCACAATTTTTGAGCTTTTGTGATTGTATTCTATTATAAGTCCCAAACCATGTGTAGAGTGACCTACAAGCTATATTTCCACTTACTCTAGGGACAATTCAACCTGAGACCAATTTCTTCTTTAAAGTGTTTGATTTTATTTTTATGGTCACTTTTAAATACTTTACACCCATTGTGAATGTTGTAAAAAATATTCAAATAGCTACATTGGCATGGCATAACCCACAAAGGGCACTAAGATTCAAGAAACACCAAAATCATTTTCGAAAAGCATAGTAAAAAAGAATACATTATGGAAAATTGAATTCTTTAAGATTGTAAAAGTTATTTCTCTCTATCGCCATGTATATTTAAGAATAAGATTATGTATTTGTAATGTGGTGTGTGGAGGACTTGTGACTCCAGAGGAATATAACTTGTGAGAGCACCACCTACTAATGCAACACCTACATCAACATTGCTCGTTCATGATAGATGAAAAACCTATTAAGAGAAGAACTAAATTCCAAAAACCATTGCACCAAGGATAATACAAATATCATTTAAAAGTAACAACACAAAAAATATTCATGCCTCATGCTATAATGAATTGCTTGAAAATTCTGAAAAGCCAACTCCTTTAAAGTTGCATATATCTATTAAGAAGTATGAAAAACAAACCAATAAGTCAACAGAAGTTAAACTAAGGAGTCATTTGGCCAACAATAGCCATATACCTAGCACAAAACTACAACATAATCCTTGGACCTTCACTAGCTTCCACTTAAACCATTTGAGCAAGAAAATCAACACAATTATACAAAGAGCAATGCACAGTTGTAGGCCCATAAGAAAAAATCTAAACAAGATTGTCAAACTTCTTAAAACATTTCAACATCTAGCTAAAAAAACGTTATTTTATATGTATGACAAGTTCATTGAGGCATCTGCACCCATCAATGCAAGATTGTCAAAATTCTTAAACCATCTCAACATCGAGCTCAAATTAAAAATTTTATATGAATGACAAATTCACTGAGGGATTTGTACTCCTCTATGTAGGATTAAGGCAAAATTAAGGTAAACGGTCAACCAAGACCTTAACATATTATTGTGTTTATAAAATGTAAAGCAATGGATTCCATGCAGTGGGCTCACGTGGATTACATCCAAGCCCAAGGTCCCACCCAAATGTTCATTTAGTTCATTTTTATTTCAATTATTTATTTTTTGTTTGACTGGCTATATTCTGAAACAAACACAGTAGTGAGCATTGCATGAGGGGCACACGTCTACATCACAAGCTTTCAAGGTATACCTAGATAATAATTTGAAAAATGGTCATCACCTTTCATGGTAATGGATGAGTTTATGATTCTACTTGTTGGAGCTTCTTCACTTGGAAGAGAGGCCATGCATATGGGTTCAAAAGTTTACCATCATTTTAAGTACTAATTTTTTCATTTGATACCTTATTCAGTAGCATAAGAACACCCTAGGTGTTATGGAACTTGAGACCTTTTTTACCTAGATAGATCCTTAGTCATTCAACCAGACTGGGGTCTTGATGTAGTACCTTTTGAGACGCTTGTGTTTCGTGTTCCTTGTTTATGAGGGCTCTCCCTCTCTTCCTATGAGCAAAAACGCTTGTGGTGGATTGGGGATTGTTTAATCTCATATGCACACAAGTATATGGACCTTCTTTCTTTCCTCCCATTTCAGGAACCCTTATGATATCATCATCACTCTCAATTGCTACAAAATTGTTCATATTATCTCAACTAATGATCTTAAAAAAGAAAGAATAAATGCACCTTAGAAAGGGTAGGTATTAGGATGGTTCATCAATTTTTAGTGTTTACATGTCTATGTGTGCAAAATTATATGTTGAATTTAGATGGTGTATTATACATAATGGGCACTAGCAAAACCCAGGTATAAGATGAATCTCCTCCATCTTAAACAATTATATAGAGCGTATTTGGATATTACATTAGGACATATTAAATATTAAAATACTTGAGATACTCAGCCTTAACCTAGTAAAATATCTAAATATTTCAGATTTCAGTGATGCAACCTTGATCTTTTCAATCTATAGTTCATATCAAAAGCCAGGTATGCAACCTTAAAATTTTCAACCCAAAGTTCACATCACAAATGGGTCTTTACATTGTGCATCGATGGTGTTTACCATGTATATCAATAAAGACCCATCTAAGCCTAGGTGTGATATGAACCTACAATATTCAAAGATTTAGGAAACTTATTTCAAGCTCACTAAAATAACTCAAAGTATTGAAAGTTTCCAAACTTCATCAACATTGTACATTCTATTTATATGTCATTTTGACAATTAGAGAATTTGATTATTATATCATTGTTGGAACTATTATTTTACTAGAATGAAGTATAGAAATATAGTTGAAGGACCAACCAACTCTATTGTGAGTGGTCTGTATTTTCATCCCATGTACACCCCCTTATCATGCAAGCATATGTACCAAGGTTGCATGATACCATATCTCCTTTCATTTCAATAGCCGAGAAGGAAGTTGGAATTGATTCTGACTAGCAATAAGTAACAAGCTAATAGAATGTGGGTTGATTTGGACAATGGTAGCTAAGAGGTGTCCCTAGTGACATAGAGAAAGTTGGTGCAAGAGACAAAATCAATGTTGTTATAAGTTGGATTCATTTTTTCTTTAGTTTTAGCAGCTTCATATATGAATAGATTCAACATGGAACTTCTTTTTTCCTTTTTTTAATCTCTTTTACCTGCAGATATAATTTTATTTACAAGGATGTTAAGCATATTTGTTTGGAGGATTAATGGTGAATTCATAAACTATGAAATAAGCTAGTGAATATAATGATTTCGACTGATCCTATGCAATCATTTTATTTGAGATGAGCTTGCTATTATTGTTTTGCAACATGATTTTTTGTGGTCACACATTGATTTTTGCAACATATGTGATGTTGGTTCTTTAACATGTTCTTGAAAGGCTTCTCAAAAAAAAAGATATTTCTAAGAAAAAATAAGATATTGTAACCATTGAACCAAGCCACACCTCTCTTACAATTCATAAGACTAAGCTTAACATTGGTTGGTTTTATGGAAGATCACCCTACAAGTGGATTTGTCATTGACAATATTTTGCTCATGCTAAACACTTGTATTTTATTTTTTATTTGTTCTCTTCTTATTTTAATTATCTTGAATTTGGTTTGTTTTAGAATGACTATATTGTATGCACTGTACCTGGATGATGTGCTGAAGTCCTATCTTGATCTTACAATGTTTCTATCGATCTCTTTAGGTCTCTTGTGAACATATTAAAAGTTAAAAGTTTGCCTATCTCTCTCAAATGTGAAGCTTCTCAAATTTTGAAGGAAGTGTTGACTATTTGAATGCTCTGTTGTAGTTTTTTTTATCACCTTCTGCACAAGTGCTTCAGAAGATGTAGAAGCCTCCTAGAGACAATCTCTGGGTTGATTGGAGACAAATTCCTAGGACATATTAAAGAGAGGAGTGATTCTGAAGATTATCTGAGGGATTATTTTTGCACTCCATATTGTCACATAATTGGAAAAAGATAATTCAGGGGACTTGGTTTAATAGTCCTTCATCAAGGTAAACTCAAGAAAATACATGGATCTAAATACACAGGGGGTAAATCGGGCTAATCTCAAAGAGAAATGTCTGGTTCTGGTGGCCAACACACAACAATAGGAAGCATTAGATTGGTGTTGTAGTAAAAATAAATAAGAGGAAAGAAAGGAGGGAATTCGATGCATAGGGTTGGATACAATACAGAATCCTAAGCAACAATATTACGACAAAAGCATGGAATATTGAAGAGGTGAGAACGCATAAATATTGGAGCGTTAATTAAGATCCCAAGATTTATACATCATGAATACATGTGTCACCAAATAACATCAAGCAAATATATGCACATTATAGGTACATAAATAAATATGTATTTTAACACTGGTACTATTACTACTTAGCAGCAAATATACAACCATGAATAAGAGTGAAACTGACAACTTCATTACACAATTTCAGAAGACTCAGAAAACATACATGAATTGAGATATACAGAGCATAATGCACATTTTTCTGATTGGAATCACCGAAGAGTTTCATTAATACTTAAAAATGAGTCTCTTTCACCAGTCCATTTACGTTAAAAAATGTATCAAACAAGTCCCTCATGAACAAGAAAATAGAGCCAAAGTGGAACCACAGGATTTGGACCTCTCGGGTGCAAAATTATGGAACCTTTATTAAGTGTTTCTTCCCTCTTTTCATAAGGAGAGGTATTTGTAAAAAAATTACAAAAATATATTAGCCTGAGCTCCAGTTGTTTGATCGACTAGTTGTTTCGGTGTTCGAAGGTCTTCTTCTCAAATAATTGCAATCGGATTTGATTTCATTCTTTTAAATACAAAAATTACATAAATAAAGACAAAAGGAAAATTGAATGATGGTGAGAAAAATATCTCCATGCCACTTCCTGTGATGGCCTCTGGTCAGGTCACATCTCTTCCAAATGGTGCCTCTTTCGTTACTCGATCGGTTCCCCTATCACTTTCTGCCTTAAACCGCTCAAAATTCCTACTTTCTAGAGTTTGGGTGCTTTACTGTGGTGGTCGTGGTGGTGTCATGGAATCACAGCTGTCGACTCATCCATCACATAATTTCTCTATATTACACTATCGGAGCCTAATATTCCTAGTAATATTTCCATAATGCATTATCGAAGTTTTGCCTCATTAGAACTTTTGTTCTTAAAAACGTTACAAAACAGTGAGTTCTGGTGTTCCTCTGGCCCTCTTGTTTTAGCCCAGTCCTACATTTCTCATCATATGACCAGGCGCTATGACTAGCTGCTTAGCCTTAAAACCCTAGGGTCCTTTTGTCCCTGCTCGGGTGCTATTTTACTTGGTACACTGCTTAGCACCCAAGGTTCACTAACGTCTTATAGACCATCTGCCAGCCCAATATCAGAGCCCCTCTCATCGGCAATGTTCAATCAGGGACACAATAGGGGAGTTGTGACATGATTATCCTCCGATCGCTGATATCTGATTATGACATCATCATTTGCCACATGGCGCCTCGTGGTGGTGACACATGTCACCTTGATTTTCCCCTTAGGCCCCCTCAAAATGCCATAACTGACTACCACATGTCCTGACGTACCGCCACGTCATGCTGACGTCAACCGCCACGTGTCCTTATTAGAGCCAATCTTGTGTTGCCACATGTCCTTATCAGAGCCAATCATATGTTGCCAGGTGTAGCTTATCGAAACCAACCAGATGTTGTCACACGTCCCACTGGAGGAGAGAGAGAAAATAGCCCATCCGCCCTTGGTTTTGCAGGGAAATCCTTTATAAACTTATTTTTGAGTCCCTAAACTATTTTACTCTATATCGAAACTTTATGTGTTATCACAACTTTAAAAGGTTGTCACTTGTTCATAAGTTCTGATTTCCGATTATGATGTGATATCTTGATATGTC
This sequence comes from Pinus tabuliformis, assembly GCA_031772625.1. NCBI lineage: Eukaryota > Viridiplantae > Streptophyta > Pinopsida > Pinales > Pinaceae > Pinus > Pinus tabuliformis. Next base: position 470,972,020 of record CM062808.1, on the reverse strand, counting down.
GATGCATGCTCTGATGCATTGGATCATTGATGTGCTATCGTTGATCCCCTTGGCGTCTTTGATGTGCGATTGTCAATATGCGATCATCGATGTGTTGGGTTCTATTGTGAGAAATCATCAATCCCCGATACTGTTGTACCTCCAATATATTAGACCTCTAACATGTGATGTGTCGATATGCCATGTTTTTGGACCTCTAATATGCAATCTCTGATATCAGACCTCCCATATTTTCTTTTTCCCAAGGCTTGAATCCTTGAAACTTTAGAAGACCATATCTTTTGATCTCGAAATTCGTTTTTGGACTTCTATACATCGTTGGAAAGCTTGTTCAGATAATTTTCCAATGGAGTGGGTATGATTTAGACTTTGAGTCCTTTAGAGGCTTGGAATATGCCTGATAAATTATCTACTCTTTTACATTCTTTTGACATCATTTAGCACTATTTGAACAATTTTGCAGTAGGTGATAACTTTGGCTCCAATTGGGGACAATGCCTTGCTAGCAAGGTGTTGAGAACCTATAGAACAGTAGCCTTCACCATTGGCCATGGAGTAAAAAATATAATGAATCTAGAAAACCAGAAAATCTCCATGGAACTTTATTTGTTACGAGTCCTTTCCTCACGACATTGAAATGCAGAAATATAAACTTTAACCTCTCGAAATGAAATGCTTAGCTAGTGAGCTTATTTATATACAAATCCTATTTATTCATAGAGCTCAATTCACCCAAGTTAGGTCAGCCTTCCAATGGTACCAGGGCAGCGTTTGGATGTTGGACCTAATGCCTCCATGTTGCTGAAATTCAACAATTAAAACAAGCATGTACCACATAATATCTTTGGACAAAAATTTCGATGTGCCCCTAACTTGATTGTTGATGCTCAACTCTTTTACTCTCCTCCATGAACCTTCTAATGGGGTTGTGTTCTTGAAAATCAGTGACTAAAGTAGGCATGCACCCCATAAGAAATTCAGACCAAATGTTTGACACATACCTTGGAATTGATGTATATTGTTGCAGGCCAAAGAAAGATGCCATGTAGTCAACTATTGAATCATGGAACTGATGACAAAAATTTATAGTTGTATCCCTTCCTTGAACAGCTTCCATGGAGGGATCTTTCTACAACAAGCAGCCACAGACATTGCTTGGCTCTTCAACTTTGGGCTCCTCCTGAAGGAGTGTCTTCTCCCCACTTGTTTGTAAGTACCTTTGAACATCTACAACAATCTCATCCTCCTCTGAATCATATGAATCATAGATTGGAGAATCTTCATTAACTTGAATACTATTTTCTTGGGCTTGTTCTGCATTTAAAGGATATGAATCTTGCATTGGAGCCTCTTTGCTAACCTCCTAGTGGGCCTCCTCTTTTTTTGCATCTTCCCATGATTGGGACTATTGTATTCATGCATTGCTCAACATCTCATCGAAGTCATACGAATCATAAGAAGGAGAATCATACAATTCAGCAGAATAAACTCTCTGAGGGTTTACTTGCAACTCTATGATGTCTCCTTCTTCTCTTTCTTGATCACTGGGTGATGCTTCTTGATGCGAGTAGATATCTTCTTGGAATGGAGTCCCACAAACATCTTGAGCAGGATCATTAACCTCAGAAATATATTCAACATTAAAATATGCACAACAATCTTCAAACAGATCATTCAGTGGATATAATATTTTGCAATAATGATTGAATTTTATTTGAAAGCTCCTTAAAGAATATATACTACCACGATGTATTTTTATGTACCAAACTCTAAAATATTCCTCTAAAGAATACATGAACAATTTCATTTTCGCATCTTCAAAAACAATACCCTGGTGTTCCATGCATTCATGAAAATCCTTGAGGGCTTGGTTCGACCTTCTATATGTGTTTCCACTAAATCTAGGCAAATAGGTATTCCATTCATGAAATGAAGGGATATGATTGGGATAAACGACAATAGAAAAAAAAAGTAGTGGGGAAAGTTTGTTGGCCAATAATGCAGGAAGGGCCATTTTGAGAACCCCTCTAGGTGAGTGATCTCAAGTTCAAATGTAGGGAAAGTTTTATGTTATTTAGCATCAGAGCGAGTATGAGGCCTCTTGAAAGCCAGGATGATTAGATAAAGATATGGACAGTGGATTTTTCAAGTTGTTTATTATAAGATTCATACAGTGGAGTCACCAAGGTGAGAGATTTTCAACCCACACTTCCCTTTCTCACCTAATATAGGGAATGTAAATATTTGTCGTACCTTGGGGAAAAATTCTCTAATCCATTCCCCGGAAATGGCGTCAAAAATATGTTGTATATTTTTCTATCAACTTCCACACAAGTTCTTCAGAAGATATGAAAGCCTCCTAGAGACACCCTCTGGGTTGATTGGAGACCAGTCCCTAGGACATCTAGAGAGGAGTGATTTTAAAGATTATCTGAGGGATTATTGTTGCACTCCATATTGTCACGCAATTGGAAAAATACAATTCAAGGGGCTTGGTTCAATAGTCCTTCATCAAGGTAAACTCAAGAAAATACATGGATCTAAATACACTAGGCGTAAATCAGGGTAATCTCAAAGAGAAATGTCTGGTTCTGGTCGTCAACACACAACAATAAGCAACCTTAGATTGGCATTGTAGTAAAAAATAAGAGAAGGAAATAAATGAGAGAATTGGATGCGTAGGGCTGGATATAATACGAAATCCTAAGCAACAATGTTCTAGAAAAAGTATGGAAGACTGAAGAGGTGAGAACACACAAATAGTGGAGCACTAATTAAGATCCCAAGCTCTATACATCATGAATACATGTGTCACCAAATAACATTAAGTAAATCTGTGCACATTAAAGGTACATAAGTAAATTTGTAGTTAACACAGGTACTATTACTACTTAGTAGAAAATATACAACCATGAATCAAAGTGAAACTGGTAGCTTCATTACACAATTTCAAAAGAGGGAAAACATACATGAAGTGAGATATACAAAGGGGGAAACATATTGCGCATTGCTATGATTGGAATCACCAAAGCATTTCATTAATCTTTCAAATGAGTCTTTTTCACCAGTGCATTTACATTCAGTAATGTATCACTCAAGTCCCTCATGAATAGGAAAGTAGAACCAAAATGGAACCACATAATTTGGACCTCTCGGGTGCATAATTCTGAAACCTCTATTAAGTGTTTATTCCCTCGGTTTATAAGGAGAGGGAAAACTTTGTAAAACAATTACAAAAATATCATAGCCTGAGCTCCATTTGTTTGATCGACTAGTTGTCTCAGCGTGTGAAGCCCTGTTGCCCAAATCATTGCAATCAAATTTGATTCAGTTCCTTAAAATACAAAAATTACAGAAATAAAGACTAGGAAAATTGAATGATGGTGAGGAAAATATCTCCCTGCCACTTCTTGTGATGGCCTCTAGTCAAACCACGTCTTTGCCACAAGCTTCCTCTTCCATTACTCCATTGGTTCCCCTATCACTTTCCGCCTTAACCATTCAAACTTTCTACTTTCTAGAGCTAGGACAATTCATTGTGGTGGCTGTAGTGGTGTCATGGAATCATAGTTGTCGACTCATCCATCACATAAATTCTTTGTATTACACTATCAGAGCCTGATATGCCCAGTGACATCACCATAATGCATTATCTAATTTTTGTCTCATTGGAAATTTTACTTTTAAAAGCGTTACAAAACAACGAGTTCTAATATTCCTTTGGCCCCCCTTTGTTTTAGCCCCTTTCTAGATTTCTCATCACATGAACAGGGGCTATGACCAGGTACTTAGCCTTAATGCATTAGCGTCTTTTTGTTCTTGCCCAGGGGATATTTTCCTTAGTAAACTACTTAGCGCCCAAGGTTCTCTAATGGCTTATAGACCATGTGCCAACCTAATATTGGAGCCCCTCTCATCGACGGTTTCTAATCAAGGACACAACAGGGGAGTTGCAACATGCTCACCTTCCAATCATCGATCTCCTATTATGACGTTATCATCTGCCACGTGGCACCTCATGAGTGGTGACACATGTCCCCCTAATTTTCCCCTTATGCCCCCTCAAAACGCCATAATTTACTGCCATGTGTCATGTTGTACCACCACATCATGCTAACGTCAGCCACCACATGTCCTTATCAGAGCCAATCCTATGTTGCCATGAGTCCTTATCGAAGCAAGTCATGTGCTGCCATGTGTAACTTATCGAGACCAACTAGATGCTGCCACACGTACCAGTAGAGGAGAGAGAAAAGGGCTCATCCGCCCTTGGATTTGTTGGGAAATACTTTGTAAACTTATTTTTGAGTCCCCTGACTATTTTACTCTATACCAGAACTTTATGCATTATCGAAACTTTAAAAGGTTGTCACCTGTTCAGAGGTTTTCATTTTCAATTGCGATGCGATATCTTGATATGTTTTTGGTTGCTCTGATGCATTGGATCCCTGATGTGTGATCTCTGATATGCAATCATCGATCCATTTGGCGTCTCTGATGTGCGATCACTGATATACGATCTCTGATGTATTGGGTGCTATGGTGAGCGATCGCTGCTGATATACGATCTCTGATGTATTGGGTGCTATGGTGAGCAATCGCTGCTCCCCGATACTGTTGGATCTCTAATATATCAGAACTCTGACATGTGATGCGTTGATATGGCATATTTTTGGACCTCCAATACACAATCTTCGATATCAAACCTCCGATATTCCCTCTTTCCTAAGGCTTGAATCCTTGAAACTTCATAAGGCCATACCTTTTGATCCCAAAGCCCAGTTTTGGAGTTATATATATCGTTGGATAGTTTGTTCAGATCACTTTCCAATGGAGAGGGTATGATTTAGACCTTGAGTCCTTTAGAGGCTTGGAATATCCCTTCAAAATGCTCTACTCTTTTGCATTCTTTTGACATCATTTGGCACTATTTGAACAATTTTGCAGTGGGTGATAACAATTTTGCAGTAGGTTAAAAACTCGCCTATCTCTCTCAAATGTGAAGCTTCTCAAATTCTGAAAGAAGTGTTGACTATTTGAATGCTCAAAAATCAAAGATGAATAATTTCTACTAAAAGCGAGTCATGCATTTTTACTCTGGGAATGCTATTGTATTACTCTAATTTATTCACTCCTATGATAATCTAGATGACTTTAGTTGCTTGAAGAAAGAACCTTTTGCAAGTTTCTATTTGACTGATCCTTCACATGAATAATATTCTAATTCTTTGTTGCTTGAATTTAATATTTCCTATGGTTTAAAGTAAACTCCAAAGGCATCTCTACTCCTATGTGGAAGGTCAAGATTTATTTGGCTTGAAATGTGATTTTATTTCTAATAACTACAAAAAATTATATTGTAGGTGGACTTGATTGTATATGTTAAGAAACATGAATTTGTTTTTGATGCATTTTTAGATGACCAAGTTTTATATGGAATTTGTATCTACGAATAAACACATTTTCCCTAAGTGGGTAGCTACACTTAGAACAACAGAATTAAAGAGTTTAACCTTTCCCTATGATAGATAGATAAGACAAGGGACCTACTTGTTATCTTTCGCTTCCCTTTGTCTCCTTTGAATTGCTCTCGTCGCTCCTTCTCGAACTAAATTCACTCGATCAGTACCTGCAATCATAAATAGAGGACAAAAACCAATCAAAGCAAACGATCTATATACTATAAGAAAATGGAATCGAAAGAATTTACACTTATAATCATCATACATAAAAACAAGAGTATGGGAAAAGGTGTAAACAACTTTATTAAAAGTAGAACGAAGAGTTACGACCAAAGAAGTCTGATCCCATGTCACTCATCCAACTTGAGTTCCATCCTTCATCACACCAATCCAGCAGCATAACAATACTTGATTATGATTTCAAAACCTCAAACCAACATTATTTCCTTACAATCTTCAAAGTCCAACCCCTTGATCACTATGATTAGTGCTCAATTTATAGGGAAATGGACGTGGTTTTGTCATAAATTGGGCACTGAATGGCTTTCCAAACTTAGAGTTAGTTTCCATGGAGGAAGGGATGAGAGGATAGGAGGTTAATTGATTCATTCCCTATCCAATTTCGAGCTCATAGAAGGGGATAAGAGGTGGAAATATTCTAGAATGATCTAGAATGGAGGAATATGCCTAGAACCCTATGCAAATTTCACTCAATCTCACCCAGCGCAGGTCAAAGTGGGTCTAAATGCTCTGCAAAGCAGACTTGAATGGGCCTAAGTGCTTTGCAGCTTAGTTACCCCTGACTAAGGCTATGCTGGTCTCCCAAGGAGGCATTTCAAGAGGGCTTCAAGCCAGGAAACTTTCAAGAATGAAGGCATTCAATGTGATGACTTGTCTAGGGCATGTAGCAACTGAATTAAGTTTTGATGAGCCCTAATTGTACTGATCTGAATGTCGGGAGTGATGTGCCTAAATAGACCTATAACAGCTACCCCCTAAAGCATGAAGTCGAAAATGATAATTTCGAGTGATATGCTTTACGATGTCATGGGGAAGAACTAAAGCGAATGGTGACCTGCATCAATTACAATATAATATCACGATATTTTGAATTTTTCATGAATCGTTGAGGGAAGGCATATCCATGTTCAGCATATAAACTGTTCATTACATGTACATAAATCAGATAGTTTTATATAGATATAGACCTATGATAGGATGACCATATGTGTAAATCCATCGTACCGATGATTTAGTACTCTCATGAAATCGCAACCCGAATGGATGAAACTAGATTCAGGGCCTTCTATCTCATTCAATCGTTTGCTCAAGTACAAGTCTAACCATGTGAATATGTGATCTGAAGTTGAACATGGGAAGACACCGTCTGATTACTAGCCAATGATGTAAGTTGTTAACATACATGAGAGAAATCACCGATAATGATAATGATCCTCAAGGTACTGCAGTACATTCTGCATGGTGTGAATAGATGTTTTAATGTCAAACACCATACAAATTCTTTCGGTCGAAGGCCAATGATTTCAACCTGTCGTCATAAGTGAGAAACTTGCCATTGATGAATGCAAGCCTCAAGGCACTGGAAAGGTGTTCCTAAGTCAGTTTCTTGGATAACGTGCTGATGTCAACAAGAAGCGACTCATCACAGGAGGGCCTTGATGTGTCCCACATCAACGACACGAAATGAGTGTAATGATTTTTGGAGACAGAATGTGACTAACGACACAAGGTTCAGGAATGGTAGTCATAAAAATGAAGGTTTATGAGTACTGCAAAGAATGAATTTTACTGAGTGACTTCTCTTGAACAATTTGGCGACATCGAATGAATTGACAGCATTGACCCAAAACCAAAGTGACGGATGGTTTGATAGACCATAGGTATGATAACCATCAAGCAGATAACCCAACCCAAGTAGTCACAGAGATGAAGTGAAAGTGTCATGTTCAAGAGCGACCTGCTACCATAAAGTGGTTTACCCCTTTTCCCATTTTCCCCAGTCATTGCTAACCAATACCTCTTTATTTTTTATCAAGCTTGAGGAGGATAACATATGATTGTTGTATAATTCCACCCTTCAGGTGAATACATCGACATGTGATGTTTTAATGAGTCTAGCGAAGGTGAAACTTAGTCTTGTCATGATGGACAAGTTTGTCACTATTTGATGTTTTAACGAGTTTAACGACAATGAGAACTCGGTCCTTTTCATGTTTAGAGAGTTTGAAAAGGAACAAAGAAAACTCCACAAGTTATTTTTCATAAATTTGTTTCTCAAGTCTAAAAAAACGTAAAATAATACAAGAGATAACCTATCGATCATGTTCGATCAACATATTCCTTTTTCGTAAGTAATCTATCTCAGTCCGAAAAAGGTTAAACTTATACTGAGTAGATGTCATTCCCAATATGTTAACGAGCTGAAAATGACAAGTGCTCGGAAATCTTTTCATATTTCAAGAGCCTGAAAAGATCTTAAAGAGGACTCCACTTAGAGGAACGAGTGGTGTCTAGGATAGAAATTGGTTCTGTTGATGTTGGAACTTCTCAAAACATGTTGATTTATGTGAAGAGGTTGGCTAATAAGACCACTCATTGCAACTGTTCCTATAAAAAGGTAAAACAACCAAGTGATCTAAAAATCACCCTTTGAGTGACCTCAGTTAATTAATTATTGAATGAAGGTATTACAGACTCATGTGCTAGTGTGTGTTTATGTTATTTTAGGCAACAAATTGATCAGATTACAAAATACACAGACACTGGAAATATGGAAAACAGCAGAGAAACACAGTAAGAAAATACAAGAACACAACGAATTAATAAGGAGTCCACCCTATCCTCCAGGGCTATATCTCCGATCCAGCTTTCAATGGTGGCCTTCTTTTATTGTGTCTTTAAAGCATAGAATTACAATGAGGAGCTCAATCTGAGTCTCCTGAAGAAGATGTTACACTAAAAAATGTCACCATGACTATTTGCAGTTAGTATGGCTCCATCCACTGTCATACTATCCTCCTTGGCAAGTCTCATGCCTCTGCTCTGCATGTCAAACTCCAGAAAGAAGAGAAAAGTCATTTAAAGTCAATTATCTCTGGTACGCAGTTTCTCTTAGCCTTACCTGCGGGTACGCAGCCCAAGTTCACAATGCCTGCGTACATGTACGCTCTGTATGTAAAGGGATGGGTGCGTACTCCTGTAAAGGTCAAAAGGCGCAAGTTTCATCTTAAAAAAGTTACTTGTGGTCATTTCTAGAGCATTCTAGAAGCTTGTTTGACGTGTATGAAGCGCCTCCAGATGGTTCATGTACCCAAAGAAAGAGGGACTTATCCCATGAAGAGGGGAGCCTATCCCATTGAAAGAGGGGCTTATCCCATCCATGGTGGAGCTAATTAACTTCCTCTAGAACACTATAAATACAGGCATTGGGCTAGAGGGAGGGAGGTTGAAAGCTGAACATTCCTAAGGGTAGATGCTGCTGGAATTAGGACTTCCTTGTGAGAGCTTGTGAGGAGAGATTACCATCTTTACTTGTTTCCATTGGGAGGTGGGTGAGCTAATCAGAGTAAAGGAGGACTCTTGTGGACCCTGGAAGGAGCTTGCACAACACCAAGGCTCAGGTTGTAATGGTTCCTTTTGTTACCTTTAATACAAATTAGTCCATTCTTCTCAATAAATTGTTATTTATGAGTTGTTTCATATACTCCTTGGTCTATATGTTGAATATGCTTTGTTTTATGTTATAATCAGGTGCCATTTAATGGTTTGACTGTTGGTGGATGCAGTTTTCGAAGAGAAGGAGGAGCTCATCTGGATCAACGAAGCTGGACTACTACAACAGCGTTTGGTTAAAGGTAAGAGCTAAACACTTGATTTCTCATATTGTAATGCATATTTAGAGAAGGATTGTTCTCTTTTGTCTTGTTTGTCATTAGAAAGTCTTAGACTTCTAGGAAGGTCGGTTGTGTCCGCACTATTGACTGATTCCGCGTGACAAAATGGCGACCATACTGGGGACACCATGGATTTGTTTGAGTTCTTTTTGATTTCATCTTTTGATCTGAGAAACACTGCTTGTTTTCTGGTTTTTGGCTGTTGAACTGTGTGTTTGGGTAGGTTAGCTTAGGGTTCATTTAGTTTTTTCTTTTTCTTAGTTTTGGTCGAATTACGCAGGCTCTGAGTTTAGCACAGTGCGTACTTGTATGCACTGTTACTGTGTGCACAGAGCGTACCCGCACCTGTCTTAACAGGTTGCCTGCGTACCCTGTTAAAATTAAGAAAAATTTTAAATTTTTGCTTTTTGCTCTTTAGATTTTGCTTTTTATTGGTTTTTCCTGCCCAGATCCATTGGTTTGCTGTTAAAGATCTTCACCTGAACTTGTTCCGTTAGTATCGAGAGTTTTTGGTGGAATTCATAGAGTTTTTGCCTTAGGGTTTGATTTTAACTGGTCCTGTAGTGACTTTGGCGTTAGAGGTTGTCAAACTTTGGATCTCCCTGGTTTTGTTCATCCCTCTTAGGAGTCGGACCTGTTATAGAGATCACCCTTGTGAGAGATCTACCTTTGTATCTTCTCTTTGCAAATCTCGAAAAGTTTGTCGATTTAAAGCTTTGAATTTCATTTTTGTGAAAAAGAACAAAAAGATTTCGATTTTGTTTTTCGATTGGTTTATGATTCTGCATAGACTGATCCTTAGTTGCTTTTGACTAAGTAAAACATCCGGGAATCATCCTTGTAGGCTTTTGTCCTCTTTATTTTTGCTTTTAGGTGAATTTCCCTTTAGTTTGCTTTTGAGTGATTTTGATTTGATTTCCTTAGATTTGTTAAAATTGATTTTTGATAAATAGTTTTATATGCTTGATTAATATAGGAAAAATACAAAATTCTTTTGGAATCAAGTTTGCTTTAGTAGCATTTGTTGTCTTTTGAAGAAAAGGAAATTTCGTGAATAATTAGTGGTCATGAGTGCATGTTTTGAAAAGATAAAAGAGAATTGTTTCTTTGATTGTCTTTGTTAAGAAAGTTGTTTTTTATAAAATTGCATTCTCTCAACTCTCTTAGCTAAAAGATTCATTGAAAAAGGAAAGTAGTGTAAATCATCTTAGGTGCATCTTTGTAGTGGTTGCGAGTCGAGTCTACACACCACCAGTTTCATCTCCACTACCTTTTGTCTTAAGGAAGCCATAAAATTAACGCTTAAAGTAAAATTAACGTAGTAATTTTTATTTCCTAGGGCTCTGAAACACCAATATAGATCAGGCTAGTGTCTTGGAGTAGGAAAGTAATAAACTCTCCAAGACAAAAAAACCAAACAAGTAGCTTATCTTGTGATAGAATAAATCCAGCTGTTTCATTTACACTCTGGGAAAGCTACTCTTAAAGGAGAAGCACGAGCTCGTGTCCGAACCAGTGAGGGTATCAATCCTCCCTCGTTGGGAACGACGCCAGACACGCACGTATTACAAATGGTAAACCTCGGATTAACCATTGTCGAGGAGCCAGGGATCACTTGTCGGTAAACCTTGGATTATTGTCAAGGAGCCGACAAGGGGATTGAGCTTGATACTCTGCCCTTGCGTGCTGTCGGAGTTTAGACTGTTCCCCCAGGTGTACTTGTTGCTGTTGGTAACCTTAGTGACCATAATCTTTAGGATTCTACCGAGGTGACGGTGGAGGGAAGATCCCACTGTACCTGGAGCAGACGTCGGCTAGACTCACTTGAATTTTCCGGGGGGTTCACTTAACTCGAGACGGTTATAGTGGAGGAACTTGTGCCGATCTATTCATTAAGCAGGTTGTCGGGGTAACTGTTCCACCCGCCACTTCTGTACTGAATCCGGCGATGTTGGACTTCATCACCAACTAGCGCTTTTGGTCCGGAAGGCTACTGTTTGTGCTTGGTTTGACGCCCTAGATTCTTTAGGCGTGTGCTTCAAATTTGTTTGGTTCTTTAGAGACTTTAGGCGGTTTGCTTTGAGATTTTACTTTGTTTGTGTGTGCAGTAGTTAAAAATCTTTAACTGTGGCGGAATTACCGAGACAGTCCCGTAGACTTCGGGGCCAGTCTCCTGAGACTGTTTCTGTGGCCGAATTGTTGAGGCGATCCCGTAGACTTCGGGGTGAACCTCCTCGAGACGACCCAAGTGTCTTAGAAGGTTTGAAAGTCCTTGTAACCCCTCCTAGTGGCAGTAGAGTAGGTTCACCTGAAGAAGGAGAGTCTTCCTTGGTAGTCCATCCAGATTACCAAAGTCTAGAGACAGGTTATAATCCTGACGCTGTTGCAGTTTCTGAGCTTACTGGTAGTTTTTCATCTGCTAGTGACATAGGCGAAGAACCTGAAATATCTGAACCTGTTACTCCAACTTCTAGTGTTCCTGATTCACCTAGGGTAGAAAGAGTCATAACCGAAAATCTTCCTTCTGGATTGATTGCTATTGAAGAACTTGCTCCAGAAGAAGAAGTAGGCCCTGTTCTTGAAGATCAACCTACCATTGATCTAAGAGAGCGTGAATCTATCTTTTACAGCCCTCCTAGAAGTACTACTTGGTATCTTTCGTTAACTAATTATCTAGACAACTTAAGTACCGATTTTTCTCCACCTCGTACTCCTTTTCCACCTAGAGGTATATATAGTCCTGTAAATATGTCTGGTCAGTCGTCCATGTTTTCTCAATCATCTGAATCATTTTTACATGGCGGTCCTTTTGTTCCTACTGGGTATCAGTCACTTTCTGGTATTTTTGCAGGAGCATCTCCTCAACCCATTGAACATGGGTTATTAGCTGGAAACAATGGTAATAAGCCGTTGGATGTAGGGGATATCTATATGATGTCAGGTTCAACTCCTAGTTCTCAACCTCAAGGTGGGCAGTTACCACCTGGGGGGCAACCTCAGGGTACACAAATTGTGTCTGGGGGGCAACCTCAAGGACAGTATATACCTGTGGTACAAACCTCAAGGTCAACCCCAGTCTCAATATGTACCCCAAGGTCAACCCCAGTATCAGTACTTACCTCAAGGGTATCAACCCCAAGGTCAGTACTCGAGTCACGGTCAACCCCAGTATCAGTATTTACCTCAAGGGTATCAACCCCAAGGTCAGTACTCGACTCAAGGTTATCTACCACCTCAAGGTCAAACTTATGTTCAAAATATAGGAAATGTACCTGTCAATTATCAATCCTACCCTCAACCTGGTTACGGATCTCAATATCCTCAACCTGTTACGGGTCAATACCCCGGAATGATAGTGTGGGATCCATCGCAAGGTCAGCAGGTGATGCAGCCAAGTATACAGTTGTTACCTCAAACTGGACAACCCGTAGTTTCTGGTACACCCCAGCAACCACAACCTGTCCAGTCAACTATTCAAACTCCTGTAACTTCGGTAGTTACTCAGTCGCCAATTGCACCTAGTACTCCATCTCAAACGACTGCTGCAACTACTGCATCATTTGTACAGTCTACCGCACTTACTTCTGGAGTATCGACAGCTCTGGTTTCTACTGTCTCTGCAACCACCCCTCAGACATCTTTACCGTTGTCTGGATCTACGATTCAAACCACAGTTCAGATGCCTGTAGGGCAGCCTGGTTTAAGTACTGTTGTAACAAGTCAACCTCAATTTACGTACCAACAGTACCAAGGGCAGTATCAACTTGGTCCTGCTGTCCAACAACCGGTTTACCAGTATCAACCGTATCCTGGGTATACTTATCAACAACCTCAACAGCCCCAGTACGGTCCGGTTAATCCTGGTTTTCTAGGAGGATATAATATCCCGAATGCGATTCCTATTCCTAGTTATCCTGGATATCCTCCTCCTGGAACTGGTATTGTGGCCCAGAGTTTTAGAGATCCTAACCGGCAATTGCCATTTATTGCAACTTTAGATTTACCCGACCTGACGCGCCTAACGAACGATCCAATCAATTATCTTCCGTTTTGGCCGCCAATGCCAAATAAGTTGCCCAGTGATATACCTAAGTTCGAAGGTAAGCTTGGAGAGGATCCATCAAATCATGTGATGACTTATCACCTCTGGTGTGCTTCAAATTCTATCTCGGATGATTCGATCCGTTTACATCTTTTCCAACGTACGCTCGTTGGTCTCACGGCCAAGTGGTACATTGAGTTGCCACGGGCCTCTTTTTATAATTTTAGCCAGTTAGCTACCTCGTTCCTTACTCATTTTCAGTTGTGGGTCAGATACGATAACGGTACTGAGTTATTAACTTCACTAAAACAATCGACGTCCACTTATATTTCTGACCATATTCATGAATGGCGACGTCGAAGACGTTTGGTGAAAGTTTATATCCCGGACCAAATCTTAGCTGAATGGTTTGTAAAATCATTATTACCGAAGATTACTGAAGATGTAGCTAAGGCCAGAGTAGTTACTGAGGAGCAAGTCATTGCTCAAGCCCAGTACCTTGACTTAGTTTACACTCAGTCGGGTACGTTGCACGAGAAGATCCCAGATCTTCCTAAGTCGAATCAAATCGCTGCTGCTCCTTCGGGGTCTCATGCTGCTGATGGCATGATTGGTACGGTAAATACGAAAAGCAAGAAGAAATCCTCAAAGAATTCTTCTCCAATTATAACCTTACCAGACTCCCCGACAGGAGAGTCTTCTCCTGAAATTACCGCCGACGTTCACGCTGTAGAGTCATCTACGGCTAAATCCAAAAACGGTAGTAAAAAGAAAGGTAAGAAGAAAGAGAAAGCAGATAAGGCTCCAAAGGAGAAAAAAGAGAAGTCGGAATCTAATGACGAGAAGCGCAAACCTCGATATCCTTGTTTAATTTGTGAAGAAGATCATTTCACAAGAGATTGCCCTCATCGGGCGGAGGTTGTGAAAATCGTTAAAGGTTCCCCAACTCCTGCTGTTTTGAAAGATCCATTTCCAAAGCAGGAGAGTAAGATGATAGGTTCTTCCTCGAGTGCTAGTGAAGAACCCATATTGATGATGTCTCATGTACGGATTGCGACTCGATCGCAAGATTATGGTAGTAAGAATCATGTTGATGGTAAAGAATCAGAATCTTCTCATTCAAATCCATCAACCTCAGCTCCCGGTTCCGATCCACTACAGATCGAGAAACCTAACCCGGACTTAGTAATCAAACCGCTCACCAAGGGTATACTTCGAAAGTCTGCTTTCAATCCACATGTGAGAGCGGCTCAGAATTATAACATTGTTGAGGATTTAGCTGTTTCACCCTCAGCAATGTCGGCTTTGGAAGTGCTGCAATCATGTCCAGCACAACGCAAATTACTATTGTCGGCTATAGGCGCTGTTGATATTCAGGACCCGAACCTGATAATCTTCAATATAGAAAATAGTACAATGCGTCTCCCTCATCAAATGGCTTTCCAGATCCTAGTGATAGTCAAAAACAGGCCCATTCATCAGACTGTAATTGATGAAGGAGCTTCTACGTGTATTATGTCGATTCAGTGTTGGAGATCGCTTGGTTCTCCTGCATTGAACCAATCCCCGACAATCCTTAAGGCCTTCGATGGCCGTGGGTTCCATCCGTTTGGCATTCTTCAGGATTTACCTATAGGGGTTGAAGGAAAAACAGTTAGTCTGGATGTGGAAGTGGTTGATGCCCCTCTAGACTACAACCTTCTTTTGGGTCGCAGTTGGTCTTACGCTATGACAGCGGTCGTGTCATCGGTCTTCAGAGTTATAAAATTTCCACACAATGGTAAGATCGTGACCATAGACCAGCTGGCTTACTTTTCATCCGACCCAGCCTCTTCTGAGAGTATCCAGCATGTCGGTAAAACGACTATCCCTTACAAGGATATTGGTGTAGGTTTAGTTAAAGATTCCGGTTTACTGGGAACTTTTCCTTTTCCTCCACTCAATGCAGACCCTTCATTTGCTTTTATTCATATGATTACTTCAGACACTATTATTTACGATGATCCTTGGATTATCCCATCTGAATCTGAGATAGACTCATTCGGTGATGCTATGCCTTTGAGTCCATATGAAATTGCTTATGAAGCAGTGCAGTCTTTTTCCGACACGAGTTCAACCCAAATTGACCAAATGAATGTGGTCGGTGAAGAATCACTTTTCACATCAACCTCGGAACGGATAACGTTTCCTGAAGTTGTGTCATCTGACGAACAACTTCGCGAAATCCTAAGTGTAGACGATCTACCGTGGGAAGATCTCCATCACAGATCTTCGTTTTTACCTGAGGGTGATGTCTTTGAAAATGATTTTTCATCCATCTTCACCGCTGAATATGTCAAGGATGCTCAGGATCCCATGAAACATCCTGATTCAGAGTTGAATTTGGCAAACATTTCTCAAACTATTGCCATTGACATTTCAGTCAAAACTGGAACTATTGAGAACATTCATATAGGTGCCTCGTGTACAGACGACGAAATTCAAAACTACAAGGCCATATTCCAAGAGTTTCGCGACGTGTTTACCTGGTCTTATGAGGAGATGCCAGGAACTGATCCCTCCATTGTTGTTCATGAGATTAAAACTTACCCGGACGCTAAACCCGTTCGGCAACGTCTACGTCAGATACACCCTAGGAAAGCGGCTGCAATTAAAGCAGAAGTTGAGAAGCTGTTGAAAGCAGGTTTCATTTATCCAATCCCGCTAACGGATTGGGTTTCGAATATTGTTCCAGTTAACAAGAAACAAGGAACAATAAGAATATGTATCGACTCTAGGGATATAAATCGTGCTTGTCCAAAAGACAACTATCCCACGCCCTATATCGATCAAATAATTGATGATTGTGCCGGCAGTGAAATATTTTCCTTTATGGACGGTTTTTCCGGCTACAACCAAATCAATATTCTACCTGCCGATCAACCAAAGACGGCTTTCATTTGTCCTTGGGGGACGTTTGCTTACTGCAAATTACCTTTTGGACTTAAGAACGCCGGAGCCACTTTCCAACGGGCAATGTCTTACGCATTTCACGACATCAAACACATTGTGCAACCGTATCTCGATGATTTGCCTGCTCACTCTTTACGTCGAGCTGATCACCCTGTTCACTTACGAGCTATTTTTATGAGGTGTCGACATTATCGAATTCGGTTGAATCCACACAAATGTGTCTTCTGCATAGAAGTGGGACGATTTCTAGGTTTTGTCGTTTCAAAAGCCGGTATCCGCATCGATCCCTCGAAGGTAGAAGCTATCATCAAATTGCCTCCTCCTTCGAGTTTGCGCCAACTCCAAAGTTTGCAGGGGAAAGCAAACTTTTTACGACGATTCATTCCTAACTACGCCGAGGTTACAAAGGGTTTCACCCAGTTGTTGAAACAAAATGCTCAATTCTCTTGGGATGAGATAGCTCAGAAATCTTCTGATGCACTTAAGCACGCGTTAACCCATGCACCGTTGCTGCATCCTCCCAACTACAACCAGGATTACTTTTTGTATCTCGCCACCTCCCACTCCACCATTGGAATGGTTTTAGTTCAGGAAGATGAATTCGGAACGGAACATGTGATATATTATCTTAGTCGGACCTTAAATCCAACCGAGTTAAAATACTCACATGTGGAAAAGTTGGCACTGGCGGCCGTTCAAGCTGTCCACCGTTTTCTTCATTACATTCTCCTCCGCAAAACTACAGTGATTTCGGATTGCAACCCTATGATCTATATTTTGACTAAACAATTGCTAGGGGGAAAGTACTCCAAATGGATCGTTATCCTGCAGGAGTTCGATTTGGAGTTCGAGAAGTCCAAGTCTAAGAAATCCTTAGTTTTTGCCGAGTTGATGTGTGATTTCCCACATACTGATATAGAGACTGTGGCAGAGGAGCCCATTGCAGACGAATCTTTGTTTCTTATCAGTACTTTAGATCCGTGGTATGGGGATATAATCGTCTATCTCTAGACCCAATCCTTTCAGCCTGAAATCTCAAAGTCGGAACGTCGGAAAATTCGGTTCCAGTCCCAAAAATACAAAATTATTGGAGATACTCTTTATCGTCATGGGGCAGACTTGATTTTTCGACGTTGCTTAACTCATGAGGAAGCTGAGAGGGTGTTGAATGACTGTCACTCTGGAGCGTGTGGCGGTCATATGTCAGGGTATGCCACTACCCAAAAGATACTGCGCGCTGGTTATTTTTGGCCGTCCTTATTTAAAGACTGTATTATTGCGGTCCGAAAATGCCACAACTGTCAGGTGTTTGATCGAAAAATGCACGCGCCACCTACTCCTCTCCACCCTATAATTGCCGTTGGTCCTTTCGCCAAATGGGGTATCGACTTTATTACTTGTAACCCTCACTCGGCCGGGGGGCATGCGTATATCATCCTTGCGGTTGATTATTTTACTAAGTGGGCCGAGGCAATGCCTACATTCGAGGCAAGCGGCAAGACAGCAGCAATTTTCGTATTCAATCACATTATAGCTAGGTTTGGTGTCCCACAAGCGATAATCACTGACCATGGGCGCCATTTTCGAAACATTATGATGACAGAACTTACAAGCCAGCTTGGTTTACGTCATGATAGTTCTACTCCTTATTATCCCCAAGCAAACGGTTTGGTTGAGTCTATCAACAAAGTTCTAGTCATCATGATCCGACGGATCATTGGTATCCATCGGTCGAATTGGCACAACATGTTATTTTCGGCGCTATGGGCATACCGAACCTCAGTGAAAACATCAACAGGGTTCACTCCTTTCCAACTAGTTTATGGTTTGGAAGCTGTGTTACCCATTGAATGCGAAATCCCGTCACTGCAAATGGCCATCGAATTACTCCCAGCTACTTCCGAAGAGGAGAAGCGTCTCTTATACTTAGCTAAATTAGATGAGACTCGATGTGAAGTTGCTTTAGCAATTGAGACTCACGCAAAGCGAATGAAAGCTCAGTATGACCGAAATGTGACCCCTCGAAGTTTTTCGGAAGGAGACCTAGTGTTGTTATATGATCAAGCTAATGATAAGCTAGGCGCTGGAAAATTCGTTCCTATGTGGCATGGGCCCTACATTGTTAAGCGAAAGCTAGCAAAAGGGGCCTATGAGCTGGTAGACTTTGATGGGGACTCTTTGGGTAAACCCAGAAATGGACTTTACCTAAAGAGGTATTATGCTTAAATGATGGGTTTGGAGATCTTAGTTAGTTTAGTTTTCTTTTCTAGCTAGTATGTGTGCTTAGTTTAGACAGTGTGCTTTAATCTAGAAGAGTGTGTTTTTGTCGTTATTCTGGCTTATCTTGGTTTTGCTCTTGATATTGCAGATGTCGATGCCTCTCCAAACGTACATTGGATTTGCTGATGGTGCTTGTCGTAGTACACGGAATATCTCTTCCGCAGCTTGGGTTATCTATTCGCCCTCTGACGAGTTAGTTTCTATGCATGGGGTGAGCCTCGGTCAAACAACAAACAACATTGCAGAATACAGTGTAGTGATTGAATTATTATCTGAATCTATTTCATTTGGGATTTGGAGTTTGATAGTGAGGTTAGATTCTGAACTCGTTGTATTACAACTTAATAGAGTCTATGCCATTAGAAATCCAGTGTTGCTGAGATTGTTTTTGAGGGTGCGTCTCTTGGAACGTGAATTTGATTACATTGAATATCAACATATTCCAAGGTCTTTAAACACATTAGCAGATGCAATGGCGTCTCGAATGTTAAATAGACATTTGTAAACAATCATAAATGCAAATTTATAAACATTTCATCATACATGTTAAACAAAATAAGCCGGTAATAATGATATATATATAGATAGGAGTGTGTCAAAAAATATACATCGTCTTCGATCATAGGTTTAAAACACCTTATGATCGGCAAAATGATAAGTACAAAAAGTCAAAATGTCACATGTGACTACAAAAGGTGACCATCCAGTCACTGGTGATGCTCTCTGTAAGACACCACTGCACGGGCTACCCTACATAAAAATCTCCTAAAAGACCCCGGGACTGCGACTACATAACGCTGCAGTCTGATAGGAATGTCATCTATGGTCGTCTCCGGTATGTCCACCGTCAGACGCTCTAGATCCTGCTCCAACTCAGCTAGCATCTCTGTGGCCACATCTTGTGGGGCTGGTGCCGGTATAGCTGGATGTCTCCTTTCAAAAGCCCGGAGATTGGCTGGACGCCGTGGGCCTACATCTGCAATTTGAACATTTTTACTGTTAGTTTGAGACGATATATAAAAAAAACAAAAAAAATAGATAATTTAAAAATCTTGTGAAGAATGAAGTACCTCTGTCATCCCATTGTTCTCCCGGTGGAAGAACCATGTCCGGATCGTTCCGAAAATCCATTCCGGCATAAGGAAAATCCTGAATAGCAAAGACCTGGCCCTCTAGCCAGTGAAAGTAACCATCAGGAAATCGAACCACTGTCGTGCCCTCATCAGGATGCTGGGCCATCACTGTAACCCATCTCATCAACTTAGGCTCCCGAGGAGCCCCAACTGGAACAGTAAGCTGCTGAGGGATCAACATAGGAACTCTCTCTAGGGCAAAGCTCACAACCAAAGGCCCATACCCAAAGGTCTTTAGTTTCCCGGTCTTTACCCTAGTTAGTTGGGCCTTCATGTTGGCCAACACAGCTTCGCACCAGTTGAAAATGGTGCCTTGGTAGCAATCTATCGCTATCCGCATTTGGGACCCGGTGGCAATATGCAAGGCGGCTGCGCCGCAGAGTCTGGTAACTGTAAAGGCAATTACCATAAGTTCAGGCAGGGATATATACTTGATTTCTATCCCTTTCTCCTGGTTCTGGTTGTTACACCACTCTAGCCGGAGGCTAGCAAGGGATTGGCCACCCGGCCTAGTCCCGAAGAGAGTCAGTTGCTCGCCCCTGTTGGGCAAACCAGTGAGAAAATATATATCAGAGGGCTCTATCTCGAGCTGGTGCTCTCCGATGTAAAAGCATTGTTCCTGGACGTTCCACCTTTCAACCAGCCACTCCAAGAATGGCACCTGTGCCCTCATGCCAGCTATGGCCCAGTATTTGTATAGCCCGCATGCCTTCAAAGCATCAATGGAGGGTTGATGATTTATTGCGGCTAAATCAACGTCCTCGTGCTCTCTTTCGCGCCAATCAAGCATGGTGTGCTCCCTACACATCATTAAACATCAGTTAGAATTCATAAAATGTAAAAATTTTGGTTTGTTTTGGAGGTATGGGGGTTTCAATTTGCGTTTTGCGGGGTACGCACCCCGGCCTTTAGGAACAGAGCGCCCGGACGCAGCTTCCCTTAAGGCCGGGTGCGTACACCCCGTAATTTTCTCATTGAGAAAATATCGGGGTACGCAGGTCAGCAGTGCATGACCTGCGTACCCCGAGGTGCGCATCTTGAAACCCCAAGACCCCCAAAAAATGAAATAAAAACTTAAAAATGAATTTTAAACGGATGGAAAGCAAGAGAGGGGTGTTGTAGAATACCTGGTGAAACGGCGTTCGATTCTGACGGTCGGATTCTCCGCAATCTCCACGGGAAATTTCTTGCCAAAAGCCCTTTTCTCAACCTCAACAGTAAAATGGTAAAAATGACATGGTAAGAAGTCTTTTTATAGGTTTTTTGGATAAATGAGTGCTAAATTTGTTTATTTTTCACCGTAAAAGGATATTTTTCAATGTATTTTTACCCATCTTAAACAGGTATGAGTAATGTGTTGTTTTTGTGCAGGACAATGGGACTTTAGGGTAAATTATCATTTTTCACGTCAGAGTCATCTTTTAAGCCCTTTTCTGACTCCTAAAATATGAAAAGATTGCCGAGCGCTTCTTTTACACTCGTTAAAATGGAATTGAAAGACGGTCTTCTTATAGCTCTTTTCCGACCGTAAAAACGCGAAAAGATTGTCGGGTTTTTGTCGTTTCAAACTCGATATTGGAAATAAAACGACATGTTTTTGATCGCTTTTTACTTTTCAGGTCAACAACACTAAACATGAAAGTACTCCTTGGTCGCAAGATCAAGCGGTTCTCTCAGGTATGATTTTATACTTTTTCGGGCTTGAGAGACACAAACTTATGAAAAAGTTCACCTTGGAGTCTCCTTTAGTTTTTTCAGACTCTCTAAAATTGAAAAACACCGAGTTTCTCCTATACTGGACTCGTTAAAATTTCACAGTAAAGGGCATGTTCGATTACAAACAGGAACGGACCACTCCTTCTTAGGGTCCGAATCTAAACTAAGTTGGACTCATCCGAAGGATGAGCTTATAATCAAGCATATGTTATCCTCCTCAAGCTTGTAAAAAATAAAGAGGTACTTGCCAGAAATGGTGGGGGAAAAGAGAGAAGAATGAACCTATTTGTTATCCTTTGCTACAGAAGAACCTTATCACCGCTCTTGAACACGACACTTTTCATTCACCTGGGTTGGGAAATCCTTTGCCCTAAAAGTTGATTAAACCTCTTTGAAAGTCTTCAACCGTTTTGGGTATTAACTTTGGGTCAATCGTCACCAAGCCATCTGTCGTGTCATTATGTGTTCAAGAGGTCTCTGCAAATAAACCATTCATACGCAAAACACATGTCATCCATTTGACCATCCCTGAGTCAGTCCTTACAGCAACATTTCTTCAACTTGAACAATGATTTCGTGTTGTAGGCTTGCCTGCAACGGGTCGCTTTCTATCAACATCAGCACATTATCTAGAAAGATGACCTAGAAATCGTCAGTACTTTGAAGTCTGCATGCATCAATGGCAGGTTTCTCGCCTTTGACGACGGTTTACATCATTGACTTTCGATCAAGGGATTCCGTGACATGTTCGACATCAACTCATTCATTCGCATTTCATGGATTGTAATGGGTACTTTGAGAACCATTGACATCACTGGTGGTCTCTCTCACACTTGTTAACGGTTTACATCATCGACCGGTAATCAAGTGGTTTCTACCATGCTCGACATCAACTCATTTATTCGCATGGTTAGGATCGTACCAATACGAGAGGTAGAGATGAAGACCCTGGATCTAGTTTCCGCCATCCAGGCTGCGAGGAGTTTTGTATTCATTATATAGTAGACTTATTATAAACAGATGGCTGCGTCCATACTGTGTCTACAGAAGTCTATGATTGTGATGTACTGCAAAATCATTCTTGTATCAGAGCAGTAGTTAGATTGTTAGTTAAAGTTTTCAATCTGAGTATGGGAATGCCTACCTCAGTGATGATATCATTTTATATATGTCTTTTGTGTTGAATAATTGCAGGTTCTGACCAGGCTCTCCGCAAGATACTCCTTGAAATGATAAAGTACTTCACCCTTCCTAGATCATATGAAACCCTAATCTACTACAGGCTTCGCACTTTAGGGGGCAATCTGTTACACTAAAAAATGTCACCATGACTATTTGCAGTTAGTATGGCTCCATCCACTGTCATACTATCCTCCTTGGCAAGTCTCATGCCTCTGCTCTGCATGTCAAACTCCAGAAAGAAGAGAAAAGTCATTTAAAGTCAATTATCTCTGGTACGCAGTTTCTCTTAGCCTTACCTGCGGGTACGCAGCCCCAGTTCACAATGCCTGCGTACAAGTACGCTCTGTATGTAAAGGGATGGGTGCATACTCCTGTAAAGGTCAAAAGGCGCAAGTTTCATCTTAAAATAGTTACTTGTGGTCATTTCTAGAGCATTCTAGAAGCTTGTTTGACGTGTATGAAGCGCCTCCAGATGGTTCATGTACCCAAAGAAAGAGGGACTTATCCCATGAAGAGGGGAGCCTATCCCATTGAAAGAGGGGCTTATCCCATCCATGGTGGAGCTAATTAACTTCCTCTAGAACACTATAAATACAAGCATTGGGCCAGAGGGAGGGAGGTTGAAAGCTGAACATTCCTAAGGGTAGATGCTGCTAGAATTAGGACTTCCTTGTGAGAGCTTGTGAGGAGAGATTACCATCTTTACTTGTTTCCATTGGGAGGTGGGTGAGCTGATCAGAGTAAAGGAGGACTCTTGTGGACCCTGGAAGGAGCTTGCACAACACCAAGGCTCAGGTTGTAATGGTTCCTTTTGTTACCTTTAATACAAATTAGTCCATTCTTCTCAATAACTTGTTATTTATGAGTTTCTTCATATACTCCTTGGTCTATATGTTGAATATGCTTTGTTTTATGTTATAATCAGGTGCTATTTAATGGTTTGACTGTTGGTGGATGCAGGTTTCGAAGAGAAGGAGGAGCTCATCTGGATCAATGAAGCTGGACTACTACAACAGCGTTTGGTTAAAGGTAAGAGCTAAACACTTGATTTCTCATATTGTAATGCATATTTAGAGAAGGATTGTTCTCTTTTGTCTTGTTTGTCATTAGAAAGTCTTAGACTTCTAGGAAGTTCGGTTGTGTCCGCACTATTGACTGATTCCGCGTGACAGAAGAATTGCTTAGCAGGGTGTTTCTTGGATTCCCCAAGCCACTAGAGTACACAGAATCTTTACCTTACCAGCGCTTGACCTCTCTGGTCTTTAAGTGGAGGAGCCCAATGTGGTGCTCAATTCCCAATAGATCCTCTCAGGGATTGCTCGATGCTGCCTTATGCTGCAGGTCAGCTCGACTCTCCGTCTTTCTGCTCTTTGCTTCATTGTCTCTTATTTTCTCTGTCTCCATCTTCTTCTCTCTTGTTCTTCCTCTCAGTGTCCTCTCTAGTCTTTTCTATTCTCTGTTCATGGCTTTAAAGCCGATTTGTCTCACGACTGTTTAATTTCCCTTCTGCCTCCGTCAGATCACCTGCTGCTGCTAGTTTGGAGTTCTTTGTCTCTGCGACATCATCAATGGCTCACTGGGAGTGGCCACTTGTCCTCTTACGAACTGCGCCAGCTCTTTTTCATCGGTTTGGTTCTTCAGTTACATCGGGAAATGACTCATCTGCCACCTTAGTGGTCAAATCGGACCTCAAACCCTTATAAATCACGGCTTAATCCCCTGTGAAATCGTGTTCTTTCATCAGATGAGTTCTCAGCTGTTAGATCTGGAACCCCCAGATCTGATGCCATTCACTCATTTCGTGTGGTTGACTTGCTCGACTGTTAGCATGCAATGAGCAGTGCTTTTCCCTCTCCTCTGCCTACCACGCGTCGGGCGCTGAATAAAATCGCTAGGTTTTAGCCAAATCCGCTTACTACCCAAGGGTTCCTCCTATATACCGCCAGTTTTGGAGCATGGGTCCCGCCTTTAGCCTTTAGTGCTTTTCCCCATGGTTTTCTTGGCTTCCATGTGACCGAGCGCTCAAGGCCTCTCCTTCTCGATGGGTTTTTCTCGCTAATCGCACATCAGAAATGGCCTCCTTTTCCCGATCCGGGCTTCCCAGGTGCCAGTTTCACCTCCTGCATAGTCTCCATGGGCCTCGGTCAGCGCACTTTGACCGAGGTCCTCGTTGTTCCTCGCTGGCTGCCAACTGCCACTGTTCATATGTCTTCCTGATTGCTCTGTGCTCTTGAATTCGAAGTTTTATCCTGATTTGATATTGTCATTGTGCTATGATAATTTACATGGATCCAATTCAGATAACAACCTTCCCACTGAAAAAGATTTTGGACCACCAAAAGTTGGTTTTCAAGCATCGACTAAGTGAGGGTACAATTGTCTCACTTGTCCAATCTCTATCTACTTTGCACTGCTCGGCTTTGAACCCTTGAGTCCAATTTTGAGGTACTCAACATCTCCCCTACGCGTTGTCCTCACCTTCCTGTCTAAAACTATGTCTTCCTGCAATTCACTAAGATATTCAGGTAGCAGGTCATCAATAGAAGGCAATTGACTCTACTCTTCGAGATCCTCAATCAGTGAGGGTTCAAACAATCTCAAGCAATCTGCATTTATCACTGAGTAGATGTGCATGTACGCTGGTAGATCAAGGCAAAAAGCACTTTCACCAATCTTCTCAAGTATTTTGAAAGGTCCATTCCTAATAGGCTTTAGCTTTTTACCTTCACCTTGCATCCTATCTTTGTTGATATACAGCCACACTTGGTCATCAACTTGGAAACTATGCTCCATCTGATGCTTGTCATGCCTTGCCTTGTATTTGGCTTGGCTCTTTTCTAATTGTTCCTATACTGCCTAGTGGATCTCTTAGATTTGTTTAATGAACCTAGTTGCCATGTCCACATCAATGTGTCCCTCAACTATGGTATCTTTACCAAAGAAAAAAATCCAAAAAAGACCTTGGTGTGAAACCAAAACAGGTCTCAAAAGGAGATCTTTGTGTAGAAGAATGTTTTGCTCTGTTGTAAGCATGTTGCACATAACACAAATGTTCATCCCAAAGCTTAGGATGTTTGCTACAATATCCTCTAAGTAACTGGATCACTGTCCTATTAACTACTTTTGTCTGGCCATCATTTTGTGGATGAAAAGTTGTGTTTTTCTTTAGTTTGGTGTCCATCAATTCCCACAGACTTGACCAAAACTTCCCCACAAATTGGGTGTCTTGATCAGATACAATGGAAGTGGGTAATCCAAAATGAACCCATACATGTTCAAAGAACAATTTTGCAGTTTGTTCAGCTGTAATCTGTTTATTACAAGGTATCAAAATACACATTTTGCTGAACCTATCCACAACAACATACAAATAATCATGACCTTTCCTAGATTTAGTCAGTCCTCCAACAAAATCCATGGAAACACTTTCCCAAGGGTGAGAAAGAACTAGTAATGGAGTGTACAAGCCTAGTTTTCTATTGTTGGGCTTGATTTGAGCACACATAATACACCCTCTTACATATCTAGAAAATGTCTCATTCATTTTTGGCCAATAACAAAATCTTTACAATTATGCAACTGTTTTACTTACCCTAAAGTTCTTGATATCAAAGAAGTGTGTGCTTCTCTAATTATCTTTACTCTCTCAGTTTGTGGAATGCAGATTTTCCCACAATGGTATAAGAGTCAGTCCTTTACATGATAATCCAATTCTTCTACTCATTTGCCTTGACTTAAAGTTGCATATACATCTTTAAAGTCTATATCTTGAGTATATTGTTCAATGTAGCTTTCATGTAGCACAGAATTATGCTTAAGTATAGTAGATGCATTTATATTGGGTCTAGATAACATGTCTGCAACTTTATTATGTATGCCCTTTCTATATCTGATGACTAAATGAAACTGTTGTAGAAAACTCATCCATATGTAATGTCTTGATTGCTGCAAATTAGTTTCGAAGTGTAAATATTGAAGTGGTTGATGATCAGTATGTATTACTGTCTCTTTTCCCATTAAGTAATGTTTCCACCTTTTTACACTCTAAAATAATGCATACAATTCTTTATCATATGTAGGATAGTTAACTACTGCATGATTAAAAGTCTCAGAATGATAACATATGGGTTTTCCATGTTGTGTCAACACTGCTCCCATGGCATAGTCACTGGCATCTGTTTGGATCTCAAATGGTCTTTGCAGATCAGGCAGTGCTAGTACAGGTCCTATACTAATCTTTTCTTTCAAGGTGTCGAAGGCTTTCTGATGTTTGCCTCCCCACTGAAACACCTTGTTCAATCTTGTTAAAGCATGTAAGGGAGCTGCAATTGAGGAAAAGTTAGAAATAAACTTCCTCCAATACTGCAATGCCCCTAAGAAGATTCTCACTTCTGTAGCAGACTTGGGTTTAGGCCAATTCACAATGACTGCCACTTTAGAGGGGTCTATTTTCAATTCACCACCCCCTACTATATGACCCAAATAATTTAGAGATGTTTTGCCAAATTCACATTTTGAGAGTTTAACATGAAGTTTTTCTCTTTTCAAAACATCTAGTGTCTGCTTAACATGCTTTAAGTGTTCTTCCCACGTTTTACTAAATATCAAAATGTCATCCAGATACACAATAACAAAATCATCAAGAAAAGCTCTGAGTACATCATTCATTAATCTCATGAAAGTAGCTTGAGCATTAGTTAAGCCAAAAGGCATAACCAGCCACTCATACAATCCTTGCTTTTTTTTGAAAGCAGTGTTCCATGCATCTTGTTCTGCAACTCTGGCCTAATGGTATCCACTATGCAAGTCTAGCTTGGATAAATAAACAACTTCTTTCAATTGATCTAAAAGATCATCTATGCAAGGAAGGGGATAACGATTTTTTATCGTTATCTTATTCAGTGCTCAGTAATCAATGCACATTCTCCACAAGCCATCTTTCTTTCTCACCAAAACGATTGGTGACCCACATGGTGATGTGCTAGGCATGATGAACCCTTTCTCGAGCAACTCCTGCACCTGCTTCTTGATTTCATCATTCTCTAAAGCAGACACCCTGTACATTCCAATGTTAGGCAATGGAGCATCTTGCTGCAAAATAATATCATGTACTATTTCCTTTTTAGGTGGCAGACCTTTAGGTTCTTGAAACAAGATATCATACTCTAAAACAACCTTTTCTAAATCAGCTTGTTGTTTAACGTTACAGCCCTCAAATAAATTGATTTTTTTAGGTTTCTTTTCCTTTACAACCATCAGTAAGAATTGTTTGCATGAATTTATCATTATTTTCATCTACCCTGAGTTTATGAGAGTATAATTATTCTTGAGCTTATGAGCTCTTACAAAGTATTCGATTCCATCTTTAACAAGTATATACTTGTTCTCAGCTCTATAGAAAATAGCTTTCCTATCATACAAGTAAGGACTTTCTAAAACAATTCCACATATATCCAAAGGAATTATGTCTAACTCAACCTCATCTACAAATGCTGACCCAAAAGAAAACTTGAGTTTGCACTGTCTAGTCACTTGTAGTTGTTTTTTATCATTCAACCATCCTAATGGGTATGGTTTCTTGTGAGGTGTAGTTGCTAATCCCAACTTCTTTACAATTGCTTCAAAAATTAAATTTACTTGTGAGCCACTATCAAACAAAGTATCAATCTTTTGATGTTTGGAAATAACTCGAATATGGAAAAGCTCATGTCTTTTTCTCTCATTTTCTTCATCAATAATGGATTGTGCAGAATTACCAGTAGATGTTTCGGAATTCTTACCTTTTATACCTGTGGCTGCAATGGTTGTTTCATCCCCCCGAGTCTGACCCCAAACCTCTCTGAATAGTTGTAGCAGTGTTCTTCTTCTTTTCCTCGAACTTCTTAGGTCTCAGCTCTGGATGCAGAATCCAACAATGCTCATCATCATGCCCATCCTTTTTACAGTGAGTGCATGAAGCTTTGTTCTTCTGTGCAGTGTTAGCCTTCCTTGCTTTCCACTTCTACTTTCTTTTCTCCTTGCTCTTGCTTGTAGTGGCTTGGGATGGTCCCCCAACTTCTGGATTTCCGTTCTTTCCTCTAGCTTTTAGATGAGTAGCTTGTACAGATACCTTATCTATACTAGTGGGGTTAAACATGAAGATGGTATGTCTCATGTAACTGTGTAGACCACCAATGTACTTCAAAAGAGTTTCAGGTGAGTCTAATGGGATTCCTAGAATCAATGCTCTCTTTCTAAATTCTTGAATGTACCCTTGCACACTTTTCCCTTTCAACTGCCAAAGAGTTTGCCAACTCATCATGGCTTGTTGCATGTAGGCCAATGGATAGAACTACTTTTTGATTGCAGAAAAAAATTCGCTCCAGGCAGAGATAGTCTTACCATGTCTTTTCATATCAGCTTGGGTTCTGCCTTCCCACCAAACCAAGGCAGTGCCTCCAAGGTGTAGGCTTGCCAACTGAATCTTGCTCTTGTCTGAGTCAATATTCTGCACTCTGCAATAAACATCAATTTTTCTAATCCAATTGTCCAACTTTTCTGCATTTAGCTCTCCATCATAAATAGGTAAATCAAATTTAACATCTAGTTTGATCAAATATGCTTTCTTTTTGTGTTCAGGGCTGTTAGGAGGTGTGAGAAAGCTTTCCTCTTTCCCTTTTCCTTTGGAGTGGTCATGGAAGTGAGACTCATCTTCTTCTTTGTCTTGTTTAGAGCCTGATGAATCTTCATCCTTGTGTTTTCTAAAGTCCCTATACATTTCTTCTACCATGGACTTTAAGGCTAGGAAACTTTCTATGAATTGAGGGTCTAGCCCCATTGAACCTTCTGCTGACATTGTCTTCCAAGGATAGACTCTCCCAATTTCAGGATTAGTTTCGAACAACTATCCTTCTCCTAATTTGAGCTTTGATCTAGTGAGCATTCAACAGCTAAACCAACACAAGCTTGTCTAACCTTAACAACCTAGAGCTCTAATACCAATTGATCTGAAAATCACCCTTTGAGTGACCTCAATTAATTAATTATTGAATGAAGGTATTACAGACTCATGTGCTGGTGTGTGTCTGTTATTTTAAGCAATGGATCGATCATATTGCAAAATACACAGACACTGGAAATATGGAAAACAGCAGAGAAACACAGTAAGCAAATACAAAAACACAACGAATTAATAAAGAGTTCACCCTATCCTCCAGGGCTACATCTCTGGTCCAGCTTTCAATGGTGGCCTTCTTTTATTGTGTCTTTAAAGCAGAGAATTAAAATGAGGAGCTCAATCTGAGTCTCCTGAAGCAGAATTGCTTGGCAGGGTGGTTCTTGGATTTCCCAAGCCACTAGAGTACACAGACTCTTTACCTTACCATCTCTTGACCTCTCTGGTCTTTAAGGGGAGGAGCCCAATGTGGTGCTCAATTCCCGACAGATCCTTTCAAGGATTGCTCGATGCTGCCTTATGCTGCAGGTCAGCTCGACTCTCTGTCTTTCTGCTTTTTGCTTCACTGTCTCTTCTTTTCTCTGTCTCTGGCTTCTTCTCTTTGGCTTTTCCTCTTGGTGTCCTCTCTGGTCTTCTCTATTTCTTTGTTCATGGCTTTAAAGCTGATTTGTCTCACGACTGTTCGATTCCCCTTCTGCCTCTGTCGGATCACCTGCTGCTGCTCGTTTGGAGTTCCCTGTCTCTGCGTCATCATCAATGGCTCATAGGGAGTGGCCACTTGTCCTCTTACGAACTGCGCCAGCTCTTCCTCGTCGGTTCGGTTCTTCGGTTACGTTAGGAAATGACTCATCTACCACCTCAGCGGTCAAATCGAACCTCAAATCCTTATATATCGCGGCTTAATCCCCTGTCAAATCTGGTTCTTTCATCGAGCGCGTTCTCAGTCGTTAGATTTGGAGCCCCTAGATCCGACGCCATTTGCTCATTTCGCATGGTTGACTTGCTCAAGCATTAGCGTGTGATGAGCGGCGGTTTTCTCTCTCCTCCGCCTACCACGCGTTGGGCGCTTAATGGAATTGCTAGGTTTTAGCCAAATCCACTTACCACCCAAGGGCACCCCCGATATACCGCCGGTTTTGGAGCGCGGGTCCCGCCTTTAGCCTTTAGCACTTTTCCCCATGGTTTTCCCGGCTTCCATGCGACCGAGCACTCAGGGCCTCTCCTTCTCGAGGGGTTTTTCCCAGCGATGCGTGATTAGCGTGAAGCGCTTAACACTAATTGCGCATCAGAAATGGCCTCCTTTTCGCGATCCGGGCTTCCCAGGTACCAGTTTCACCTCCTGCGCAGTCTCCATGGACCTCGGTCAACACACTTTGACCAAGGTCCTCGTCGTTCCTCGCTGGCTGCCAACTGCCATTGTTCAGAGGTCTCCCTGATCGCTCTGTGCTATTGAATTTGAAGTTTTGTCCTGATTTGATATAGTCATGGTGCTGTGATAATTTACATGGATCCAATTCGGATCACCAAGTGAAAACGCATGATCGGCCAAGTAGATAGTGACAATGGTAGGAGAAAAACCAAGGCTCATATGACGGAAGAGGCTGATAGAATGGCAATCACGAGGGTTAAAATGGAAATGGGTTCATTTTTACACAAGATTGAACCATATGGAAATATGCTTGGATTCAGTTTCATGTTTACACAAGCTTGAAATGAAAAACTATGCTTGGATTAAGTTTACATGCCCCCAGCATGATGACTCGATTCTACGTGCACGCCCCCAACACTTCATTGCATTCACCTAAATAGACTAATCATGGCTATCAAGTGGATGGAATGAAGGTTCATTTACGAGATCAAGTGAAAGACTCGACTGGGATTTTATGATATCTACTCAAAGACTCGAATTAGAACTTTGCTCCAGGGGACCTTATTTCATTTTTTAATGAGCTTGACATAAGACAGGAACTCTGCTCAGATTCCTTGTTTCATTTTTTAACGAGATTGACACAAGGAAAGGAACTATGCTCTAGGACTTGTTTCATTTTTTAACGAGGTTGACACAGTAAAATAACTATCCTCATATTCCTTGTTTCATTTTTTAACGAGGTTGACACAAGACAAGGAACTATCCTCAGAGTCCTTAATCACGACCCATAAGAGATCATGACCTCCAAAAGGTTCTCGTCAGATGGGAGAACAATGCACTAGAAGGGATTCGTAGAAAGGAACTTGTTAGAGAGCTCTAGTTCCAATGCCCCCAGTACATAATGCACAACATCACGGAATTGTTTGTCAATTGATGTAGGCATGGAATGGGTTGCCACATAATTGACCCATAGCTGGGAAGATATCATTGCGACAAAAGGACCATTTAGGAAATATGGTTGACTGGAAGCCATATTCGGACCAGGAAATGAAAGTTGGTCAATGGTGACAATTTTGCCTTCATGTGGGAAACACATCACTCAAAAGAGTGTTGAAACAATAGCTCCCATGTCATAAACATAGTTGTGCCCAAGAAGTAAATTGTAATCTAAAGGGCCTGGGACTACCATCACATTGAGATAAATAAATTTTCCTCCCAAAGTAATAGGCAACTAAGGAAGGATCTTGAATGGTTCACTGGTTCCTCTATTAAAAGACAACAAATTTTGGGTAACAGACACAAGTAGCGGCGAACTGAGTGCTTGCCAAGCAGTGGAGGAAAGGATACTCACAGATGCACCTTCATATATAATAGGGTCAGGTACCATCATATTACAAACCTGTACTATGATCTGGAAAGGCACATAAGAAATAATACGACATATTGCCAGTCAATTCCAATCAAAGGAAGTGACTAGACTACCTGGCAAGGGTACCGTAGAAACAGGTGTATTACCCCCTTGAGTTACGAGAGCGGGAGGATTTTCTTCCTGTCTTGATGGAATAGGAGGATTGCCCCTAAGCTCATTGGAATCTAAAGAAACGAAAAGACCCTGAGTGGTATCATACTCACTCTCTACGGGAAAGGTACGATTAACTGAAGGTGAAATCGGGTCAACTATTTCCTCGACCCATGGTGGGTCAGGGATAGACTCATGGGATTCACATTCAGAAGGAAATACAAATTGATTTTGGAACTACAACAATCATTGATATCAAAAGGAAGTTAGGAAAAAACCAAGCCAAAGGTGGGATTTTTGGCTTAAGGAAGATCAGCGCAACCCTGAATGGGAGACAATGCGCTTCAATGCACTGTCCCTAAGCCAAGGGTGTTCTGCAATGCATTGTGTCAAGACCAAGCCTGCGTTGGTGCCAGAGAGGCCAATCAAGAGACATTCAAGCACAATTTTTGACAAAAAACACTTCAAAAAGACTAAAATAAAATCAATGAAAGCAAGTAAAGTCTACTAGGGTGTACTATGATGAGGATAAACTACTAGGAATGATGGTCATTCCCCAGTGAAGTCGCCAATTTTTTATATGGAATTTGTATCTACAGATAAAAACATTTTCCCTAAGTGGGTAGCTACACTTAGAACAACATAATTAAAGAGTTTAACATTTTCCTACGATAGATAGATAAGACAAGGGACCTACCTGTTATCTTTCGCTTCCCTTTGTCTCCTTTGAATTGCTCTCGTCACTCCTTGAACTAAATCCGCTCGATCAGTACCTGCAATCATAAATAGAGGACAAAAACCAATCAAAGAAAATCTACTATAAGCAAATGGAATCAAAAGTATTTACACATATAATCATCATACGTAAAGACAAGAATATGGGAAAAGGTGTAAACAACTTTATTAAAAGTATAAGGAAGAGTTACACCCAAGGAAGTCTGATCCCATGTCACTCATCCAACTTGAGTTCTATCCTTCATCACACCAATCCAGCAGCATAACGATACCTGATTATGATCTCAAACCTTAAACCAACAGTATTTCCTTACAATCTTCAAAGTCCAGTGCCTTGATCATTATGATGAGTGCTCAATTTATAGGGAATGGAGGTGGTTTTGTCATAAATTGGGCATTGAATGGCTTTCCAAACTTAGAATTAGTTTCCATGGAGGAAGGGATGAGAGGATAGGAGGTTAATTGATTTATTCCCTATCTAATTTCGAGCTCATAGGAGAGGATAAAAGGTGGGAATCTTCTAGAATGGAGGAATATTCTCATAACCCTATGCAAATTTCACTCAATCTCGCCCAGCGCAGGTCAAAGTGGGTCTAAATGCTCTGCAGCGTAGTTACCCTTAACAAAAGTTGCGTTGATCTCCCAATGAGCATTTCAAGAAGGCTTCAAGCCAGGAAACTTTCAAGAATGAAGGCATTCAATGTGATGACTTGTCTAGGGCATGTAGCAACTGAATTAGGGTTTGATGAGCCCTAATTGTACTGATCTGAATGTTGAGAGTGATGTGCCCAAATAGACTTGTAACACCAAGTGTCTAACAATGAGGTGAGCTCACACCCCCAAGTTATCTACTTTTATTATATTCAATACATTTTGCATACACTGCTAGTTGGGGACTACAATATGTTCGCATTGACATTAACATATGTAATAACTTCCCATCCTTATATGCTAGTTTTTGAGGTGTATAGAGTGACTATTGAGCCCATTGTTCCGGAAATATTTCAAAGGACTAAAGCAACATGCTTTGCATATGGGAAAACAAGCAAGTATTTCTCTTGTAATCTATTTCTTGTGATTTTATCAATGTTAAAGTGCCCATGTATAGCAAATACAAGCTACTATACAACCTAAACATTAACCATGATCCTCACATGTTCACTATAACATATATTCTCTCATCTCTATTTTGGATTGCAATGCAATAATTATTTTGATTTAAAGCATGTTTCACAAGTCATACTGACAGATAAAAGTGAACTTAGTTTTCCAACAATGGTCATTGCATACTACAATGGATATGTGATTGTTGTATATATGGACATTTTTTATAGGGAGAGGCACATCCATCATTGTTGAGCCAAGAGACTCATTCTACAATCCAGTATGAGAGCGATCTGTAATTCCCCCCTACTCAATTTGGAGTTTACATGTGTCCTTCAAAAGATATTTCAAATGAAGAAATTGTAGGCTATAATAAAAACATAACTGATTATACATATTTGGTTAGTTTTAATTAAAAGCATTATAAAACATTGATAATCACATTCTCGTTATGGTCACTTGATTACTTTATATTACACTTTCACTCTTCCAGTTATAAATAAATTATTTCTATGTCTATGTTAAATAATAAAATTTTATATTAGTCTATAAAGATAAAGTAATTAAAATTTGCATAACACTTTTATTTCTGTTCAAATATTTTACTATAGAACTTAAATAAAGTGTTTGAATATCTATGTTAACATATATCTATGGTTGTCTTAATGTTTACCCTAGTAAAATATTTCAATGCTCAAAAGAAAAAAGTAATTAAAGGTAAAATAATTTACTTACTTCTAAAAAATATATAACTTGTTCTATTTCTAATATAAAATAATAACCATAATAATAATAGTAAATTATTAAAAAAAATACAATTTAAATAATGAAAAATTACACATAGTCTATATAGAGAAAGACCAAAATCTCATATGTCAAGCACTAAATTAGAATAAATCTTTTGATAAATAAATATTTTTTCAAATTTTACATTCTAAAAAAATATTGTATATAATAACATTAGATACATCTATAATTAAAATAGATCTATACTAATATTGATCCAATAATAAGTTTAGAACATACCTCTAAATCAACCAAAAAAAGAGAGCATATCAACAACAACCAAAAAAAACATATCAACAAAGAGGTATGTAATTATTATATTTTATTACATCAAGACTTAAGTTTGTATAGCTAACTCAGCGTTATTCGTTTGAGTTGTGGAACCACCCATTAGAGCTGCATCTTTTTTGTGTCAGCAGCTCACACGTGGGGGAAAGAATTCATAAACAAATCGATTCTAGGAGAAGACTCTTATTCATGGCTATGGATTCTGGTTATTGTATCTGAGCAATCTGTGTATGATAGTAGCATTTTGTTTTTTTTGGGTATTGCTGTGGAATTTGTACTAAATTTGTAAAGTTTATATGCAGTTGTGCCATGCTATCTTTTAAGAGAATGTTCCCTGCTTATGATGTTCGAAGTAACTTATTTGTTGTTGAAGTCTTGAAGCTGACGCTTCATATCAGTGTGGCATGAAGCATTCCTTTATGTTGGATATGTTTATGGTTAGTGCTAAGCTCTCAATTTTCAAATAAAATTAATTTATGATTTGATGGATATTTGCAATTCCAGGCCTATCCCATATTTGGAGCCACTGGTGTAGCTGTTACCATGGTGTTGCTTCCAATTGAGTCGAATTTTATTCACAAATCCCAAAGTGAGGCATGTAGGCTCCGAATTTTGGATTTTAGGTTCATGTATATTCATTTTCATCTAATTTTATTTTGTTTTTATTTCTGTAGCTTAGTGAAATTCTTATACAAGCTCCTTTATTCTAATCTAAAGTGGCACTCTCGCAAGTTCTATTCGTCTGGAGTCACACGTCCTTCACACACCACATTACCAAAGCCCTAATCTTATTGTTAAATATACCCGGTAACAGAGAGCAATAACTTCTACAATCTTAAAGAATTCAATTTTCCAGTGTACTCTTTTTTACTATACTTTTCCAAAATGCTTTTGCTGTTTCCTAGTGCCCTCTGTGAATTAGGCCACAACATTCACAAAGGGTGTAAAGTATTTCCATTTTGTTATGCCTCTCTGTGCTGGACAGCTTGTTAGTTTGTTGTTGACTGCAAAAAAAAATTAACAAAGTCATTGTTTTCGTGCATGTACTAGCCTCTGAAGTATTTGCCTGCTCTAATTCGTTTTGGCTCTACTCTCAGGATTGTTCTCTGCTTACATTGCACCGGCTTGCCTTCATTGAGTCAATGTCCCTGTTATTCTGTCACAAAGGAACAAGAACAATACTGATATAGGTTTAGAACATCTGCCTCGATCAACCAAAAAGGAGAACATATCAACCGAAAAGTATGGACTTATTTTTAATTTTAAAAAATATTTTGTCACAATATCTAAATAGTAAAGTCTTGTCACATTATGCAAGATTTTTAGTAATTATCTAAAGAGGCAGAAATAGCAGCTTCGCAGCTATCCACCTTGTTCTAATGATAGCTCAAATTCAATAACATGAAATTGACACGGAAATTACCCACACACACATACATATATGGCTCTTTTTAACTACTGTTATAAAAATTTGAAGTATCGCTTCCATGAATGTAACATATATATAAAAGATCCATGGTTTCCCTTTTCTTTTTTCCATGGAAAAAGAAAACTGGATCATACTCTCTTTCACAATCAATTCAAAAAACGATGACTACATATGATGACACAATTTTCACTCGAAGCTCAATGAAGATGCTGGGAATGCTACCATATGTCATCGACATGAAAAAAAAGAAAAACCATTTTGTACAATATTTTGCAGAGGTAAATAATATGCTACACCGTTATATATCAAAAGAGTTTTCGATTATATGGAAAGCAAATATTACAACTATTCTGGTTCCTTCAACGATAGCAGTCAAGATACCTAATTCGAATGACTAACCTGCTTTCAGGGAGCATACTAATATTCTTGCTGGCGCTGCCACGCCTTAAACCTATAATGCTAAATAGTACAGCAATATATCAAAATAGAAAATAAGAATTATGGGAATACCCTCCTTACAAAACATTTCTCAAGATATCTTGCACTCGGGCATCTCTTGTGACTTGCAATTTTATATCTGTAATGGCACAACAACCCAACTAGGATCACACTAGACCTTTGCAACACTAGCCCAATGGCTGGAATAGAAAGAAAGGAAGCGGTTGTCCTCAGTAAACAACTGAAGGTTTCTGCTCCGCAGCATGCAATTCACTGGTTGCAAGTCGAAGTCAAAAGCGCATCCTAATTTAATCATCTCACATAGACCTCCAACCAGATCTGGAAATTCTGCTAACAAACCCTGTGAGATTACCTCAGCAAAATCACTGACAAACAACATCTTTGCCTTCTGATCGTCTCGATCAGGTTTTAGTAGCAAGAACCGCTTGGGGTCTTTCTCCCATCTTACCATAGTTTCTGTTTTTACTTTAATGTTTTGTACCACTAATAGAGAGTATTCCATCCTGAGTGGCTCTGCCACTCTATAGACAGGGCAATTTATGAGAGCCTTGACAACCTGATGTCTCCTATCAGCTGGAATTTTGAAGGAAGGCTTTGCAAGTCTCAAGATATGCAATAAGCATTTTGTACAATCCCATCCCCAATATCCCCTCCCCTGGCTGAAGCTTCTGCAAAGACATCATCTGCGGCATAGAGATTTCAGTTTTCTTCACAGCACGGGATATATTCCGAACCCCCAGATCGTTATAAATTGAGAACAAAGAGTCCAAAGGTATTTGAGTTTCAGAAGGGTCCGGGTGCCAGGTAAAATTTACCAATGACGAGCCTCCTTGGAATAAATCCTTCAGCTGCAAGTCATCCGGGACATATGCTTGGTCTGGGCTACTAACACGGATATCTCCATTATTTGTGATAACTGGGACTTTACAACTGCTTCCAAGACATTACAATATGTTTCCAAACCAAACAACATTCTGATTCACTTATTCCATGATGATAATTTCCTGTTTGATCCCGCCAGAGCATGCAGTAGTCTTCAATTCGTGGATGGCTCGGCACACCAAGAGAATTTGAAAAGAAGTTGAGCAAATCTTCTTCGTAGCAGCCTTCCAGGACCTTTAACCTCGATTTCAAAAGCCTATCTACGTCATGAATTACACAGGATTTTGCCAACATCCATTTTAGCTCATCTGGAATCCAAATTGGTAACACCATAGTTGCATGAGGCTTCCATTTTGAGGCGTGAAGATACTTATACAACCTGTTTATGGTTTTAAAATCTTTGTGCATTTGAATATGGTGATCAACAATAACATGGCATCCTTGTCCAACCTCTGTGACAACCCCTACCCGTTTAAGAGCATCTTTGTATCCATAAATGGCATTTCCATAGAACGCCTCGTCAATACATGGAACGTCGTCCTCTTCTAATTGGCTTGCCTAGCTCCGATTAAAATCAAACCAAAAAGATTTAGCGGGAGCTTCAAAACCCCTGCTTGTTTTTAGCCATTTTCCTAGTGATACACTTTGCTTAAAAGAATGAAGCTGCGACCAGTTCGTGGACAACTTATGCTGATACTGGTACCACTCCAGCAGAAGAAATGCAGTCTCCTTGGCCAAAGGACCAAAAGTAATATTGACATCTGGAGGCATTAGCTGTGGAATATCTAATGCACCAAACTTCTTTTCAATGAATGAAACCAAATCTTTAACTGCGCCTGGCAGACCCCGTGCACAAGGAGGTACTACAAGATAATCTTCAGAAAGTGCAAATTTTTTTTGCCTAGACCACGAATAAGTACACTGATTATTTTCCGTTAACTTGGCCCAATTACTTATTGATGCAGGGAGGAGATTATTTACAAATCTACGCTGTCTGATAATACCAAGCTCATCCACGACGGGAATGGTCGAGCAAAGATCGAACAATTCTCGCTCATCGATGTACCCACTTACAGATGAAAAATGGAAAAAATGTGCAGCATTGATAACAAGCTTACTATTTGTTGAAGCTTTTACAACCTCCTGGAGTTGCTTCGCGAAGCTTCGGATAGAAAGTTGTATAATTTTAGCACACTTTCCAGCCACTGACGCAGTTTCTCACCTTTGTTACTATCCAAATCCATAATGGCTTTGTGAGTAGATTCGGGCATGAAATGGTGTTGGGCAGCATTTTGAAGCCCTCCAGACCATGCTGTCAGCCACGCTATGTGTGACTGCTGTGAAGAAAAATATATTCTAATACTGGCTTCCTCCTTTGGTACACATGCAAAAGCTGTGTTGCTGGCAGAATTATTTAAAACGGCTGTATCAGCAGAAATATTTACAAGCTTCAAGAACGGAGTATTTTGCAGGTGCCTTGAAAGTCCATGATTCCAGTTTTCAGATATAAAACAAAGAAGTTCCACATATAAATTTTCAGGCAGCCCTTCCAGCCAACCAAATGACTGAATGCAACCAGCATACCAATCAAATGACACATTTACCACGTTCAAGAACTCCAAGATCTCCAAGATCTTAAGGAACTCTGGCTCATCAAGGCAAGCATGGACTACTTTGACTTCACCGGCCAAGAGAGCATCCATGCCGCTTTCCCGACCATTCTTGTCTCGCTCTGCCCAAAATGCTCCTAAAACATGGCAGTATTTTCCGAGTTTCTGTTGGCCTACCGAAATCTTTATTTACAAAGCTGGAGTCGCATAAAATTATTTCCTCCGTTCTTAAATGAGCCTGAATGCCATTTCTAACCTGTGCCAGATGCTGGTAATAAGAAAGACCAAGGGGAATATATTTATAAAAATGAGTGTTAGACCAGAGCATACATAACACACAGCGGATTTATATCACAGCGGATTTATATTCAGAGACTTAGACGGCAATAGCACCGAATAATTCACGGAGACAAACAAATGGAGAAACAACAAGATTACTTAGTTAGAAACAGCGGAATAGATAAAACAATCACTGGAGAACAGAAATCACTTTGCATTACATAACAGGCTTGGGCTTTGGCTTGCTTTCCTTGGCCAGCAAATTTATAGAGGCAGAAGAAGGATCTAGAATCTTGTATATGATTCAGATGGAGATCTGGAATGATCTAGAAATGAATGGTGGTGTAGAAAGATCTAGAATCCTCGAGATCTAGAAAGATCTGATGTAAAAGATCTAGAATCCTGCGTGAATTTGGCTTCACAGATTTTGATGAAGGGGCGAATCAGAGTGGACAAAAAAATGAAACGCGGAACTGAAAGGCAAGGGAATACAATGGAGTATTCCCTGGTTCCAGTATTCCCTGGTTACATTTGTTGTCAAAAATGATGCTTTCTCTCGAAGAAACCAGTGAAAAATCTGCTTGTATCACAAATGGAAAACCAGTTACCATTTCTGTTGGAAGAAAAGCATAAATACCAGGAGCTCCCATTTTTCCTCTTGTAATGCGTTTATCAAAGGGTAAAGCCAGTGTAATCGCCCATTTTTCTAAGTCTTTCCTCTGCTCAACCTTGTACTCTCTTTTCACAGGAAAAAGTTGCTTCCACATGTAATAGCTGGATTCCCCCATGGAACGTTTATTCTCTTCACCTGACAATTGCGGGGTGAAAAATTCACTGTCTTCGCTCTCGAAACTTCGAAAGTTGGTCTCCTGTGAAACTGAGATTGCATTTGTTTTGTTAAGACGAGCATCTTCATGGACCTCACGAACAGAAAGCTTTTTGATCTTACACATAAACAACAGAACTTCAGGATGAATACTGGATAGCTCTTTCTTCACAGCTTCTACCTTCTCTGGGCGCAAAGGCAGAACTATAACAGTAGTGGGAAGCTGAGACCCATAAATTTCTTCAAGCTGACCAATACTCGGTCTGCTTTCAATCCACTGTGGGACGATATACCCTATGTTTGCGTTAGAAAGAGGAACGTCGCTGAATCTTATATTATAGCCATTGCTAAAAATGCAAGGCTGACTTGTGATTACAAACACGCTTTTAAACCCAACACCTGCCATGAAAACAAAATAAAGTAAATATGTGTATAATTTTGCAATAACTAATTATAAATAATATTCTCGTAGTTTATTGGAAATGGGGTGACAGTTATTTTCATACAGTATTTCGCCATTATAGATGGCAAGGCCTAGGTAGACTACTCCCCAAAGGAGTAGTATACCTCGTAAAGCAGATTGCCTGCGACAGAGACTACCACCCTTGCATCCGTCGATAGCAGAGATCAATATAATGCAGTGAAGGGCTTAAGTTTGCCCCCGAGATTTGAGTGAGATAGGCATATTGCTACTGGATTTGGTTTGCATTATCACAGTGGTGTTGTTGGAGCTCCCTGCATATGCAGTTATGGCGACACAGAGAATGCACATTGAACACATTCGGAAGACCAAGTTTTCTCCTGATAATCCCCTTGCAGAAGATTTGCACCAAGCGGTGAAACATCTCTCTGCTGAATTATACAGCAAGGATGTGCATTTTCTTATGGAACTCATCCA
This sequence comes from Pinus tabuliformis, assembly GCA_031772625.1. Lineage (NCBI taxonomy): Eukaryota > Viridiplantae > Streptophyta > Pinopsida > Pinales > Pinaceae > Pinus > Pinus tabuliformis. The sequence goes on along the minus strand of CM062808.1, from coordinate 470,930,221 downwards.
GGTAATTCCTAGGCAACCTACTTCAAATTATCTAATAGGTTTAACTGTACTTTTACATTTTTGTTTTCAGTACCTTAAAAATGGTGTTTTACTGCAGAATGCAGAGGATAACAAGTATGCATCTGAGGTCGAACCTTCTTTGGAATTTGTAATTACCAGTAAGGATATATGTGAAGTGAGTGCTACTGATACACTCTTGGTGTTTAACAATGAGATTGGATTTCAAAAACATAACATTGATTCTATATGTAGCGTTGGAAGATCTACCAAGAAGAAAAGGGAAGGAGGTTACATTGGAGAAAAAGGTATGGGTCAGTGCTCTGTTTTTGGTTAGAGTTTATAAAAGTCACTATATTTTAGTTTGTTTTTTTGTTTTTTTTTAACCTATGATTTTTTAGGGAGGAAAAACATATTATTAATTATTAGTTGTACACAAATCATATATTTCACCATATACACTCTACACTCTGGTAACTAAATTTCACCACACCCATCTTTAAAGAAGGCAAATCATATATTTCACCATATACACTCTACACTCTGGTAACTAAATTTAACCACACCCATCTCTAAAGAAGGCAAGGAAAGGAGGTTACTTTGGAGAAAAAGTAATGGGTTAGTTTTCTGCCTCATGTATGAGTCTATAGAAGTGTATATACTCTTATGGGTTAGTTTTCTGCCTCATGTATGAGTCTATAGAAGTGCATATACTCTTATGGGTTAGTTTTCTGCCTCATGTCTGAGTCTAGAAGTGTATATACTCCAGTCTCCTATGGATTTTAACCCGTAATTTTTTAGGAGGAAATACATATTCTTAACTACTAGGCTTACATAAACTATATACCTCACTACATACACTTCTAGTAACTGTATTTCACCACACCCATCTCTAAAAAATGTAAGGGAATGAGGTTACATTGAAGAAAAAAGTATGGGTTAGTGTTCTGCCTCTTTTTAGAGTCTATAAAAGTGTATATATTCTAGTTTCCTATGGATTTTAAACTGCAACTTCTTAGGAAGAAATACATATTCTTAATTGTTAGGCTTATACAAACTATATACCTTACCACATACACTTTTGAACTGTATTTCACCACAACCATTTCTAAAGAAGGTAAGGGAAGGAGGTTGCATTGGAGAAAAATGTATAGGTTAGTGTTCTGTCTCTAGAGTCTGTAAAACTGTACACACCCATCTCTAAAAATTGTAAGGGAATGAGATTACATCGGAGAAAAAAGTATGGGTTAGTGTTCTGCCTCTTTTTAGAGCCTATAAAAGGGTATATATTCTAGTTTCCTATGTATTTTAACCTGTAACTTTTTAGGAAGAAATACATATTCTTAATTGTTAGGCTTACACAAACTATATACCTTACCACATACACTTTTGAACCGTATTTCACCATTTCTAAAGAAGGTAAGGGAAGAAGGTTGCATTGGAGAAAAATGTATAGGTTAGTGTTCTGTCTCTAGAGTCTGTAAAAGTGTACATACTCTAGTTCCCTTTGGATTTTAACCTGTGACTTCTTAGGAGGAAATACATATTCTTAACCACCAACATAGATCCATCTTAAGCATGGATCTAACATGAACCGAGATATCAAATTTCTTTACCTGCAAACATATTTTAGAATGCAAAAAAAATGCCTAATTTTTTATCCTTTAAATTGTATTTTTGAATGTTATAGAGATTACATAACATGTGTATTGAGCCATTTTATAGAATATTTTTTGAAAAACATAAAGTCTAAACATCTTACTCATATTTTTTGTAATTACTAATGGTCTAAACATTTTACTCATATTTTTTAATTACTAATGACTTTACATGAAATTACAAACAATAGTTCATATGGACAACTAATTAAATTAAATTAAATATGCATACCATATGTTTTTTTTCTTTTTTATTACAGTTGACTTTTCTATTTAGAGAATATTTTATTTTATTTTAAGAGAGACAGATATACTTACACATTACTTTCGCACTAGTTTATAGAATAAGCCTTTGGAATCGTATATACACATATATTTTTGCTCACCATATATCACCACACCCATCTCTAAAAAAATACCCATCTTTTTGGAAAACGCTGATAGTAGAGTAATGTAGAATAACATATTGTGTATAGGTTTCAAATATATTTAAAAAAATTTCAATTTTTTTTTATCAATCTGATACTAATTTTTTTTTCTTTTCAATTCACCCCTAATTTAAACTTGGAAACTTTGAATCCGAATTTGAATTTCTAAATAATACTTCATAATATTACACATTACTGGACTAAATGTCTGATTGAATTATGTTATTTTTTACTTATCTAATTATATTTTTTTTGGTTGAAGGTATTGGATTTAAGAGCGTATTTTTAATCACAAGCCAGCCCTGTATTTTCAGCAATGGCTATAAGATAAGATTCAACGATGTCCCTTCTCGTGATGCCAACATTGGATATATCGTCCCAGAATGGATTGAAAGAAAACCCAGCCTTGCTGAGATTGAAGAAATTTATGGGCGCCGGCTTCCTAATACTGTTATAGTTCTACCTTTGCGTCCTGAGAAGGTTGAAGCTGTGAAGCAAGAGCTCTCCAATATTCATCCTGAAGTTATTTTGTTCATGTCTAAGATAAAGAAGCTTTCAGTTCGTGAATTTCACGTGTATCCCAGTCTGAACAAAATTAATTCAATCTCCGTTTCACGGGAGACGGACTTTCAGAGTTCTAAGAGTGATGACAGTGAATTTTTCACTCTGCATTTGTCAGGTGAAGAGAATAAACATTCCATAGGGGAATCCAGCTATTACATGTGGAGGCAACGTTTTCCTGTGAAAGAAAAGTACAAGGTTGAGCAGAGGAAAGACCTGGAAACATTGGCGATTACTCTGGCTTTCCCCTTTGATAAACGCCTTACAAGAGAAAACATAGCAGCTCCCAGCATTTATGCTTTTCTTCCCACAGAAATGGTCACCTGTTTTCCGTTTTTAATACAAGCAGATTTCTTACTGGTTTCTTCCAGAGAGAATATTATTTTTGACAACAAATGGAACCAGGGAATACTAGACTGTATTCCGGTAGCTTTTCGTTCAGCATTTCATTTTCTCGTCCACTCTGATTCGCCCCCTTCATCAAAATCTCAATTTTATAAATACATCCCTGTTGAAGCCCCTCATTACCCGCAGCTGGAACAAGTAAGAACTGGCATTCAGGCCCAGTTAAGGATGGACGAAATAATCTTATGCGATTCCAGCTATGTTGACAAAGATTTCGGTAGGCCAACAGAAACTCGGACAGTACTGTCAGCATTTAGAAATCTTCTGGAGAAAGCAAGAAAACAAGTTGGCAGAGCAGCCTGGACGCTTTCGTGGCTGGAGAAGACAAAACAGTCCATTCCTGCCTTGATAAGCCTGAGTTTTCTAATATCTTGAAGTTCTTGAATGTGGAGAATGTTTCATATCATTGGTATGCTGGTTGCATTAAGTCATCTGGTTGGGTGAATGGTCTGTCGGAAAACTTATATGTGGAACTTCTTTGTTTCATTGCTGAACATTGGAAGTCTGAATTTTCAAGTCACCTACAAAATACTCCCTTCCTGAAGTATGTAAAGTCTGCCAACATCACAGCTTTGGCAAGGGTATCAAATAATCAACCGGGCACAAGAATATATTTTTCTTCACAGCAGTCGCACATAGCGTGGCTGGCACAATGGTCTGGAGAGCTTCAAAGTGCTGCCCGACACTATTTTATGCCTGAACATATTCAGAAGGCCATAGTAGAGTTGCCTGGTAACAAAGGTGAGAAACTGCGTAAGTGGCTGGAAGAGTATCCTAAAATTACAGAGCTTTCAATCTCAAGTTTCGCCAAGCAGCTCCAGGAGGTTGTAAAATCTTCAAAAAATAGTACGCTTGTTATCAATGCTGCAAATTTTTTCCATTTTCATCTGTAAATAGGTACATCAAAGAGCGAGATTTGTTCGATCTTTGCTCGACTATTCCTATCGTGGATGGGTGGGGTACTGTCAGAGAACATGGTGGTTCTGTAAAGATCCTACTTCCTGCATCAATAAGCAAGTGGGCCAAGTTAATGGGAAGTCATCCATGGACTGGGCAAAACTTTGTTGCACTCTCAGAATATTATCTTACATTACCTCGTTGCGCACGGGGTTTGACAGAAGCGGGTAAAGATTTGGTTTCATTCGTGAAACAACAGCTTGGTGCATTAGATATTCCACAGTTAACCCCTCCAAATGCCCATTTTACTTTTAATTATTTGGATAAGGAGAGTGCATTTGTTCTGCTGGATTGGATAAGTTCCCAGGAGCTACCTCCCTCTTTTAAACAGAGTGTATCAGAATGCAAATGGCTGAAAACAGGTAGGGGTTTCGAATCTCCTGCTAAGTCCTTTTTGTTTGATTGGATAGGCAGGTTTGCTCAGCATTTGGAAGAGGATGATGTTCCTTGTATTGACGAGGCATTCTATGGGTATGCTATTCATGATTTCAAAGATGCTCTTAAAAAGATAGGAGTGGTCACTGAGGTTGGAGGAGGATGCGATGTTATTGTTGATCATCATATTCAGATGCATACAGATTTCAAAACCATAGAAAGGCTATATAGGTGTCTCCAGGTTTCAAAGTGGGAGCCTTCTGTAAGTGGGGTTTTACCAATTTGGATTCCAAATGAGCAAGAATGGATGCCGACAGGATCCTGTGTGATTCATGACGTAAATGGGCTTTTCAACTCGAGGTTGAAGATCCTGGAAAACTGGTACGATGAACAATTGCTCAATTTCTTTTCAAAGTCTCTTCGCGTACCCAACTATCCAAAAATTGAAGACTACTGTTTGCTGTGGCGGGATTGGGGAGAAAATGGTAACCATGGAATAACTGAATCAGTGTGTTGTCTGGTATGGAAACATATTGTGCATGAGTGATCGAGTTCCTCCTCTCTCACGAAACAATATCTTGAAAGCGGCTGTAAAGTCCCTGTCCGCACAAATAATGGAGATATCCGTGTTAGTAGTGCAACCCAAGCATATATCCCAGACGACTTGCAGCTTAAAGAATTATTCAAAGGACGTTCACCAATGGTAAATTTTACTTGGCAACCGAAACCTTCTGATCCTCAAATACCTTTGGACTCTTTGTTCTCCATTTATAACCATCTGGGCGTTCGTAATATATCTCAAGCTGTAACCAAAACTGAGATTTCTATGCAACAGAGGATCTCTTGGCAGAAGCTTAAGTTTGGGGAGGGGATAGTGGCGATGGGGTTATACAGAGTATGTGTTGCCTATCTAGCGAAGCCTTCTTTCAATTTGCACTTTCAAAAGAGACATCAACTTGTCAAGTCTCTCATGGAGTGTCCTGTGTTTGGAGTGGTAGAACCACTCATTGTAGAATATTCTCTATTATCAGGACAGAATATTAAAGTAAACCCAACAGCTATGGTAAGATGGGAGAAAAGCTCCAAGAGGCTTTTGATACAGGTTCCTGATAGAAACAACCAAAAGGCAAAGATGATGTTTGTCACTAATTTTGCTGAGGTAATCTCACAAGGTATGTTACCAGAATTTCCAGATTTGGTTGGAGGACTATGTGAGTTGATTAAATTGGGATGTGCTTTTGACTTTAACTCAGAAGCAGTGGATTTCATGCTTCAGAGCAAAAATCTTCAGTTGTTCATAGAGGATGAGGGCTTTCTGTCTTCCTATTCTAGCTAAAACATGTAAAATGAGACAGGTTCCTGAAAGAGTGCAGGCTCATGTTGTTTTTACTTAGTATTATAGATATCGTTAAAATTTGTAAGGGTTTAGGGCTTAGATATAGATTGGAACACTAGCAAGCATTTTCAGATATGCTTTCAAATTAGGTTTCTCTTCCATGAGGGAGAAGGTAGACTTGTAGATCTTAAATGAACTTAAATATTTGTATTTCAATATATGCTCTTACAGAATGATTAAACTTTTTTAAATTAAAGGGTTAATAGGTTGAGTTTTACTTTAACTCTATTTCTCACCCATCTTATAAAGGGATGGAATTAGCTTTTTTGTTGTTCCTTTTGGTGCAAGTTTTTAAGTTCTGGTTAAAAGATATGTTGTAATTTAATAGTAAGTTATTTTTAAATTTAAGTTTAACTAAATAATTTTTTTAATATAAAATATAGTATAAAATATTTAAAAAAATATTATGATTTCTAAAATTTGAATTAAAATAATTAACTACAACTTCAAAATTTAAAATGGAGAAATTTGTATATATATAAATAACTTTTTTTTGGATCCAGTATTAAATTTCTTTTTAGTATCTCAATTCTTAATACATTCTATACTAACTGAAAACAAGATACACGTTTTTAAATGTTGAATTTTTTATATACAATAGGAAAGTGTTTTTATATACAATGGGGAAGCTGTTTAACTTCTTATTGGCAATGGAAGTGGTTTAACTTCTTATTGGCAATGGAAGTGGTTTAACTTCTTATTGGCAATGAGGAAGCTGAGATTCATATTGACTGCACTTTATGAATTGTCATCAATTCTTCCTTTGGGAAAATCTGTTGATTAAAGTGCTATTCTTCATTTACACATCCATATTGATTGCAACAAACCATGCCATCAATTGTCTTTGTTGTTTCCCATTTTTTTATTATAGAAAATTGATTCAAGTTATTAAGGATTTGACAAAAGCTTAGGTTTAGCAATAATGGTAATCTCAAACCATTTAAGTATTTTATTTACTATTCATAAAATCCGTTACTTCTATTTTGTCTTATGAAATTGTCCAAGGGAAAAATTCAAAAGGGTGTTTTGAGATATTCAATGCACATTTGTATCATACATTAAATTTGAATGAGTTTTTTTGTGGGCTTAAAATTTGTTTACACATGGAGATGGAGATTCACCTTGATTGCATTAATCAAAGAATTATCATCAATTCTTTCTTTTGGAAAATCTGGTAATTAAAGTGTTATTCTTCGTTTACACAACCAGATTGATTGGAACAGAGCATATCATCAATTTTATTTTTGTTGTTTTTCATTTTTTCTATAGAAAATTGACTTAAATTTTTGAGGATTGGACAAAACCTAAATTTAATAATAATTGAAATCTCAAACCATTTTGATATTTTGTTCGTTATTCATAAAATTGTTTTCTTCTATTTTCTCTTATTAATTTGCAAAATAAATAAATTCATAAAGATGTTTTGAAATATTCAAGGCATATTTTATAATACATTAAATTTAAATGAATAAATTCATTTATTTATTTTAAATTCATTTTAAATTATTTTTAAGTTATACTAAATATTCTAATTATAAAATTATTTGCTACTTGTAAGCAATTTTTAAAACTTATTAAAGATTTTTATAAAACAATTTTATTTAAAAATTTAAATAACTTAGGAATATAGAACAATTTCTATATACAAAACAACATAATATTGTTCCCTAAAATTTATTAATTACTAAATTGTGAATTTATTAGTCATAAATATATTAATATATAAAATCAAAATTAAAATCTTTTAATAAGAAATTAAATTTTTGAATTTTACCACTTGCATTTAACTTGTGAGTGAGAAAAATGATTTTTATCCTAGCACATGTTCATGTTATAAATTTCATGAAAATCATTATAAATATGTTAACATATAAAAATAAATTTAAAATCTTTAATTAAGATAATAATATTGTAAATTTATTGATAGGATTTAATTTGTGATTGAGGGGAATGTTTTTTATCTTCTCCATTTTAATTCTTACTAGTGATATATTATATTCATAATAAATAGTTTATTTTATACTATTATTGATATTTTAAACATTATTTATCATATAATTATTGTTAATTCTTATTAAAAAAACTTAATATTAATGATAACATTTATTGAAGGAAAAATTGACACTAAAATGTGTTGATTTGTAGTAGCATCAAATGTGATCTAGGCATGAAAATTGGTGGAGATGCTAAAGCACATGAAATTTCCAATATCTAGAAATGGTTTGGGGAAATTTCACCTGGTTGGAGAGATATTAAAATAAATAATATTTTTAATGGGGCTCTTAAATTTAAGCTTAGAAAAATTAAAATATTAATGAGTATTGATATGAAACTGGGTGAGAATGTTCTAAATGACATGGATCAAGTGAAATTTAATTTTAGCCGTTGATTAGAGACTTAATTTCGGTCGTTGAAGACTCAATAGGAAAAATATAAGAGGGTGGTTGAGGGTCATTTGGAGATACACCAAGATTGATCAGTCAGTTCGATTTTCTGGAGCGGGGTTTGCTAAGAAAATTCGAACAAGTGGTATGTTGCAACGAGAGGCAATGAGTACATAGCAGAGAGGCAGAGATAGTGTTTGAGGGTCAGCACAGTGACTAAAGAGGCTTACACAAAGGGAATCAGAGCTACACAACGGCAGAGATAGTGCTTGAGGGTCAACGCAGTGACTGAAGAGGCTGACGCAAAGACAGCTAGAGCTACGCAGAGGCAGCAGGAGCCACACAAAGGCAGCTAGAGATTGCGTAGAGGCTAAGGGCCCTGCGTGGGTGACGCAAAAGGCCAGAGAGTTGAAGTAGAGAGGCAAAAGCCTAACACGGAGGGTTTAAGAACTACGCAGAGGCTAGCAGGGCTGACCCAGGGCCTTGGAGAAACGTCAGAAGGATTTTCGTGGGGCAAACTAGTGCTAAGAAGCTGGCCTAAGGTAATGGAAACATGGGAAACTAATAGAGCAAGTTGGGGAGCTAGTTGGAGATCAAGAATGAGGGGCAATGAGTACATAGCAGAGAGGTAGAGATAGTGCCTGAGGGTTAGCACAATGATTGAAGAGACTGACACAAAGGTAGCTAGAGCTACGCAAATGTTAGCTTCACTCTCATGTGATGAACACAATTATAAGTCCAAAACAATTAAATTAATTAAAATCAAGACAGTTGGATTTAATCTTACCTTTCTAGATTGAGTTTGTTCCTCATGGTTAGGAGTCAGTTTAGGTTTAGTTGGTTGAGAGATTCTCTCCAACTAGTTAGGCTCCTAGATTAGTGTGTTGTTGAGATATTTTCTCAACCATAGTGTCCAAGATAGAAGTACTATCTTGAGACAAACTTCCTCATGTATTTATTTGTACTATTATCATTCTTTGTACATTGGATTGCATCATGAGAGGAATACAATAAGGTTGAACCCTTTTCCACCATTTGTAAGGGTTTAGGGCTTAGATATAGATTGGAACACTAGCAAGCATCTTCATATCCTCTATGAAGATTGGTCGGTGTTTCAAATTAGGTTCCTCTTCCATTAGGTAGAAGGTAGACTTGTAGATCTTAAATGAAGGGCTTCAATATAGATTGGAACACTAGCAAGCATCTTTATATCCTCTATGAAGGTATGAAGGTAGGTAGGCGTTTCAAATTAGGTTTCTCTTCTATTAAGTAAAATATAGACTTGAAGATCTTAAATGAACTTAAATATTTGTATTTCAATATATGTATGCTTTTATAGACCAATTAAACTTTTTTAAATTAAAAGGTTAATATGTTGATTTTTACTTTAATCTTACTTTTTACACATGCTCCATATTATAAAGGGATGGAATTAGCTTTTTTGTTGTTCTTTTTGGTGCAAGTTTTTCAGTTATGGTCAATAGATATGTTGTAATTTAATAGTAAGGTAATTTTTAAATTTAAGTTTGACTAAATAATTTTTTTAATATAAAATATAGTATAGAATATTTAAAATTTATTATAATTTTTAAAATTTTAATTAAAATAATTAACAACAATTTCAAAATTTAAAATGAGAAATTTGTATTTATATAAATAATTTAATTTTGGATCCATTAACTATCAATTTTTTTTAGTATCTCAATTCTTAATGCATTCTATACTAACTGAAAACAAAATACATGTTTTTAAATGTTTGTATACATTAGGAAAGTGTTTTTATATACAATGGGGAAGCCATTTAACTTCTTATGGGCAATGAGGAAGCTGTTTAACTTTTTATTGGCAATGAGGAAGCTGAGATTCATATTGACTGCACTTTATGAATGATCATCAATTCTTCCTTTTGGAAAATCTGTTGATTAAAGTGATATTCTTCATTTACACATCGATATTGATTGCAGCAACCATGCCATCAATTGTGTCTTTGTTGTTTCCCATTTTTTTATTATAAAAAATTGACTCAAGTTATCAAGGATTTGACAAAAGCTTAGGTTTAACAATAATGGTAATCTCAAACCATTTAGGTATTTCATTTACTAATAAAATTAGTTACTTCTATTTTGTCTTATGAAATTGTGCAAGGAAAAAATTCAAAAGGGTGTTTTGAGATATTCAATGCATATTTGTATCATACATTAAATTTGAGTGAGTTTTTTTTCGAGTTTAAAATTTGTTAACATATGGAGATGGAGATTCACATTGATTGCATTTAATCAGTAAATTGTCATCAATTCTTTCTTTTGGAAAATCTGTTAATTAAAGTGTTGTTCTTCATTTACACAACTATATTGATTGCAACAAACCATATCATCAATTTTTTTTTTTGTTTTCCATTTTTCCTATAGAAAATCTACTCAAATTATTGAAGATTTGACAAAAGCCTAAGTTTAATAATAATTGTAATCTCAAACCATTTAGGTATTTTATTCATTATTCATAAAATCATTTTCTTCTATTTTGTCTTATTAATTTGCAAAATATATAAATTTAAAAAGAGGTTTTGAAATATTCAATGCCTATTTTTATAATACATTAAATTTAAATGAATAAATTCATTTATTTATTTTAAATTCTTTTATAAATTTAAAAGATTTTTCAAGTTATACTAAATATTTTAATTATAAAATTAATTTTAAATGAATGAATTCATTTATTTATTTTAAATTTATATTACTAAATATTTTAATTATAAAATTATTTTACTACTTATAAGCAATTTTTAGAACAACTTATTAAAGATTTTTATAAAACAATTTTATTTAAAAATTTAAATAGCTAAGTAATATGGAACAATTTCTATATACAAAACAATATAATATTGTTCACTAGGATTTATTAATTACTAAATTGTGAATTTAGTAATTATAAATATATTAATATATAAAATCAAAATTATATTTTTTATAAAAAATTAAATTTTTGAATTTTACCAATTGCATTTAACATGTGATGGAGAAAAATGATTTTTATCCTCATACATGTTCAACTCTTACAAATAACATGTCATAAATTTCATGAAAATCATTATAAATATGTTAAGCTATAAAATTAAAACTAAATTTTTTAATTAAAATAATAATATTGTAAATTTTATTGTTAGGATTTAATTTGTGATTGAGAGGAATGTTTTTATCCTCACCCTCTTAACTTTTACCAATGACATATTATACTCATAATAAATATTTTATTTTATTTTTTTTAATATTATTATTAATATTTTAAACATTCTTTATCATATCATTATTATATCATTATTGTTAATTCTCATTTAAAAAAAACTTAATATTAATAATAACATCGATGGAAAGAAAAATTGAAACTAAAATGGATTAATTTAATTCATTACTAATCAATCAATTTGTTAATCACTTTTTTGAAAGGAAAAGTTCCTACATAAGATTGATATACATATCATTATTGTTAATTCTCATTAAAAAAAACTTAATATTAATAATAACATCCATGGAAAGAAAAATTGAAACTAAAATGGATTAATTTAATTCACTACTGATCAATCAATTTGTTAATCACGTTTTTGAAAGGAAGAGTTCCTACATAATATTGGCATATATCAGAGAAGCTTTATCAAATAGAAACTATATTTTCAGAATATATCACAGGATCTTTTATCAAATACAAAGTACATTTTCAGAAAACAGAATTTAAATAGTTAGTTTAACAAAATTTGTGTTTTAAAGAATGAATGTGGAAAATCTGGACATGAACTTTAAATATGCAATAGAATGATCAAAATTCATTTGTCCTTTAGACAAGTATGGTATAATTTTGGAGAAACATTATGATATTATCTAATTTTTATAGCAATGGTTTTTATAGTGTAAATGAGTTGGAATTAATGGTAGAAAATTATGATTTTTTTTAATTTTAGTTTTAATTTTTCAGATCTAATTCAATTATTATAATTATCCTAAAAATTTAGTAAATGTGATACGAATAATTTTGATGACTCACCTATCATAAGTATTTTCTTAATTAATAATTGTTTTTAAATTTATATAACGTAATAAAAAGAATCTATTAAATATTTTTGAATAATAACATAGTCATAAATTAAATAGCTAGTAAATGTAGAGACATTAATTTATAATAAATATCAATTCTTTTTATCATTAATTATATATATATATATATATAACAACATTTTTAACTATAGATATTGATCTCACTTTACCTTAAACTTATTTATAAAGTCTATTTACAAATTTAAATTGTCTATAATAAAGTAAGAGTAAATCTCTTAAAGCCAATCTCTGAAGATGAACTTCTAAAGGCCATCAAATCCTTCAAAAAGGATAAAAGCCCGGGGCCCGACGGCTGGCCAATTGAATTTTTCCTTCATTTCTATGACCTTTTCAAATCAGATCTGCTACGCATGGTTGAAGCATCCCGGATGTCTGGAAACATTCACTCGGCTACCACCTCAACCTTCATTGCGCTAATTCCAAAAAAGAATAGGTCTGAATCCTTTCAGGATTTTCGGCCTATCTCACTCTGCAACATCATGTTTAAGATAATCTCAAAAATCATTGCGGAGAGAATGAAGCCTATTCTAAATTCCTATATCTCCAGAGACCAACATGCATTTTTAAAGGGCCGTTTCATATTGGACGCGGTTGCCATGACACAAGAAAGTCTTTTTACAATGCTGTCAAAGAATATGGATGCGGCTATCCTCAAGATTGACTTGCAAAAAGCTTATGATTGTGTAGATTGGGGCTTTTTGAGAGTATTGTTGGCTAAGATAGGACTGAAGTCCCAAAGTGTCAATTGGGTCATGTCTTGTGTGGAGAATGTAAAATATTCGGTGATTGTGAATGGAATTCCCTCGGCTTTTTTCCAAGCAGAGAGAGGACTCCGACAGGGATGTCCCCTTTCCCCATTGCTGTTCATTCTGGTGATGAACTCTCTTAATCTATAAATAAACAAAGCAGTCAAGGATAAGAGATGTCGTCCGGTTAAGATCTGTAAGAACATCTCCATTTCACATAATCCTTTTGTCGATGATGTTCTCATCTTCGCTATGCTCTGCAGGGCCTCCTGGGCTTGCATAAACGATATCCTTTCAAAATTCCAGAAAGCTACAGGTCTGTTTATAAATAAGGAAAAATCTTCTCTGTTTCACAATGATGTGAATATGGAGATTGTTCATTGGATATCAGACCTGTTGGGCATCGCTCCTTTTTCAATTCAACAAGGGTTCAAATACCTGGGCTTTACTTTAAAGGCAAAAGGATACTCAAAAAGGGATTGGCAATGGCTATTGGACAGGTTTTATAAGAAGATTGCAGGGTGGGAATATAAATTTCTCTCTCTAGCTGGCAGACTTATTTTAGTTCAGGCTGTCCTATGCCAACTTTCAGTCTACTGGGCTCACATTTTCTTTCTTCCCAGCAGTATTATAAAACAGATGAACAGACTGGTTGCAAACTTTCTATGGGGAGGTCACGCATATCAGAGCAAAATACATCTTTTCAAGATGGCCTCTGTTTCAAAACCAAAAAGGATGGGTGGATGGGGTTTGATAGACATTCGCACTTTTGGAAATGCCCTTCTCTGCAAGTCTCTCTATAGAGGAATATATGATGACGGGCCATGGAGCAAGATTGTAAAGACAAAATATCTAAAAGGAAAGAGCATAGAATTTTGGTATAGGAGGCGGTCTTTTGGCACCAGAAGCGGCTCGATGATATGGCAAAGCCTGAGAAAATTCCATCCTTTTTTCATAAAAAACTTTCGCTGGAACCTTTATTCCGGATCAAATATTTTTATCGCTTTTGATTCTATTTCACCTGGCCGGGGTTTCTCGTTCCCCCATCCACTGTTATGCAATCTTCATAGGCTGGGAGTTTTTACGTGGGATAAGTTGATAAAAGAATGGTTTGGCTCTTCTCCGGTTTGGAAGGATGGGGAGGAGTTGCATTTACCCCATTTGATGCATCCTCTCTGGATGATGGTAAAAGCGAGACTTGATAGTTTGGGGATCACCCGAATGGGTTCAAACGATCGTCTAGTATGGTCTCTCCATAAACCTGTGAGCGTAAAGAACATTTATGCTGATATGATTTCCGTTATTGCTGGAAGTCCTCTTCCGCATTTCCCTCTCTGTTTTTGCAAAGCTGCATGTCCGCTGAAGATGATTATTTTCTCTTGGCTGCTATTTGGGAACAAAAATCTCACATGGGAGATTCTTCAAAGGAGAAGCTGGCAGGGTCCAAGTAGATGTTCCATGTGCCTCAATGACTCGAAAACAAATTTGCATATGTTCTTTCAGTGCCCCTCGTCCCTTATAATCTGGTATGATTTGTCTACATATTTTGTTTTCCCTCACAACATTTTTTCTTATGTTCAGGAAGGTTTTATTTGGTGGAGTAGACAATCCTCATCGTGGAGATCGTTGTTCATTATCACATGCTGGTATCTGTGGAACTGGAGGAACGCACACATTTTCCAAGACTCTAAGGAACCTCTCCAGGCTATTCTTCAGCGTATATTGGCTTGCTATGATTCCTATCATCAGAATGCCACTATGCCAAACATGTCTGCCATATGATGCTGCGGGGTTGTGGTCCTGCAAGAGGTTTTATCCCTCCAGATCGTCAGTATCTTGTCTGTTGGATCCTCTTCTCCAAGGCCGGGCGTATCTGCCCCTTCTTTCTTATATGTTTTTGTATGAATCTGTATATGGTACAGCCTCGTCAAGTTTTGACACGTCTCTGTCAAGCTTTTTTTGAACATCTGGTCTTGTAGATGTATAGTATATGTCACTTCTCTCTTTTATGTGTGTTTAGATCTGGTCTATCTGACATCTATCTTTTGCTAAGGATGATAGGCATATATTGCCTCTATGGATTATCTGTATGCTTTTTATGAAAGGGAGACTGGGCATTTCTATGCCTTATCAGTATCTCGAATTATGTATTGATGATCTTTATATACTCTTAATATAAAGCTATGTTGGTTTTTTTTCTCTGAAAAAAAATAAAAAAAATTGTTACATGTTTTTTTAAAGTATATATATATATATATATATATATATATATATATATATATATATATATATATATATATAATTTATGCAATTATTAATAATAATAGTAATTTAAAGAAAAAATTTAATTTAATTTATTTGTATGACTTTTTTTGAAATTTTAATGGATGCCCATCTATATTTACTATTTTTTTAATTTATATATCTACTCTAATTATTAAAATCTAATACAAAGTGCATCATAACAATGCACTAATTCATAATTAATCAAAAACCAAAAAAACTATGATACATATTGATAATTAAACCTTTTTTGGTCATCTAGGAGCACAATTGTTACCCATTTAATTTCTGATGTCGACAAACATTTGAAATTGGTTCCTTTGATTCAGATAGAGTGCGTAATTTCGCAGTTATTAATGGAAAAAAAAAAAAAGCCAACCATAACTATAAGTGGAAGGGGGTGACCTTATTTCATTGGAGCACCTAAACTCAATGATTTCATCTCTAGAATCGTTGGTTGGGTCATAACCTCTCTACATTCCCCGTAACTTCAAGAAAAAGTTAGTGTCTTTCAAAGATGTAATAGGCAAGATCGATCGTATTGTCCGATGTATCAATGATATCCAACGATGTAACCATGCAAGTCATGAAGTCAAAGAAGTAATTAACATATTACTAACGGATAAAAAGAAGGTCAGTAGCCACATGAATTAATGAGTGTTTTTATATTAAAGTATTAAATTCAGATCTTCTCTTTGGATTGTAAGTTAATTAAATATATGATATGGTTCTTTTGTTTCGAGAGAGGTATCTTGATTTTTTTTTATCCACATGGGTGATGGGGCATTTGTGTTCTTGGGCTCTCTTGTTTGAAATATGTGTGGTCTATTCAACAATAAAAGCTAAATGCTGAGCTTTTTGTGTGGTAGGTTATGGAGTTTGTCCGCATTACAATTATGTGTGACGTGGAGTTTGTCTACCTTACAATTTGTTTAGAAATTATCTCCTTGTTATATCTGTAGCAATGAGGATATATTGTGGTCAGTTTTTTGTTTAACTAGCAATTAGTTTTTTTAACCAAAAAAATTACACTTTTCTCCATAATTTAAAATTAAAATTTGAATTTTATTATTTTTTGATATTATTTTAATATATTTATTTCACATTGGAATAATTTACCCCTTATTTTGCAATAATTATATAGTTACATCGTATGATTTAAATGTCCTTTTTACTGTCTGCGAATTTGGAATTTGTACTGCTTTTGATGACATGCATTTAATGATATCACACTATTCACGCACTGTGAGAGACCACGTCAACCTAACTATGTTCAATGATTTCAAGGTTTAATTTTTTTATTAAAATGTGTGTGGGAATATTACAAAAAGATGGTCAATGCCATCTTGCTTCATCTCCATGATATAATTTTAATTATTTTTATGATATAGAACATTTTTTTGCATTATTAGAGAGATGTATAAAGCATAAAAATGTAGGCAAAGCCATCTATTATAATAAGCATGGTTTAAATCTCACTATTATAATAAGCAATGTTGAAATCTTAATTAGAGACATTGAGATCCACCACATGAATTCTGTAATGACGTTCTTGTACGTGGACTCTTGGAAATTGTTATTGAAAGTTATTTTTTTGTGATGCTTGTGTGATTTGAATTTTCAGGTTACTTCTGTTGTATGTATTTTTTTAATGGTGTTTTCTAATTTTACTTATTTTTCTTCTAGTTTTGGTTTTTAGTTTCCGCATGCACTTATATAGGCTACCATTTTGACAAATTTTCAAAGTATTTTACTTAATTTAGCTACATTTAAACTAGGCGACAAGTACTTGCTACTATGTAGCTTGTTCAAAACAAATTTTCAAAGTATTTTACTTTAATTTAGCTATATTTATACTAGGCGACAAGTACTTGCTACTAAGCTTGTTCAAAATTGTATTGATAACCCTAAAAATGTGATTTGAATATAAAATGGGTTGGTCATTAGCAGACATCATTGACACAACATGCAACCAAAATAAATTAAACAATGAATAAGATTAAGATAGGATATGGAGGAGATTACATTTGGACCAAAACTGAATACTAAAATGACATTTTCCTTGGCACACGTTAGGAACTTAAAAAATATTTAGGAATATGTTGTTGTTGTTGTTGTTGTTTTTGTTTTTGTTTTTCTTTATGTGATGTATTAAATGTTTGTTTTTAAGTTTATTATAAAATTATTTATCAAGATACAAATTTTGATGACTAAGATTATTGTTTCTCTTTATTAAATTGTTTTTTTATTGTAAAATTGGTAGATCCTTCCATTTTCATTAATATATAAGCAAGTTACAACCATATAAAACTGATTAGGTGGCCTCAACTTGCCCAGCAAGAAACCAAGTTTGTTGGCCACCTAACCTCATGATAAGCCATCCAATAGAAAAAAGTGATAAGTCTTTCTACCCAAGCTATAATAGTTTGTATATCATGTCCTTCCCCATACTCTATTTGCCTAAAAACATATATGACTTCAAAATAAAAAGTAAAAGCTATCCGCATATGTGCTAATCAAAAATTAAAAACTAGCTAACATTGTAATCATCTTGCTCAGCAGAGGCGGATTCGACCAGAGCCGGATCCTTGCCATTGGAACCAGGCAACACTATTTGTGAGAAAAGACATGGGAAGTGTTTCTCGATGCAGCCAAGGCGTCCATCCTGTTTTTGCATTTGGAATTGTAGTTTTTGGAAATCCTGTTTGTAATTAGGGAAGTCCTGCACTGTTGTCACCATACTCACTGAAATTTGCTCCAGGGCCTTGCTCAAGAGGCTTTTCGTAATCCAATATAGGTATAAGGTTTGTTTGAACTGGGCACCCGCCCTCAGGTATACCTAGGGTCGGCACCATCATGTGCCAATCCTTCTTCTCTATCTCTGTCACGCTCGCCTGGTGGTTCAGGTCGGCTTCCCATTCCTCAATCAAACTTCTAATCTTTTCATTGGTCCCCTCACGGTATGCAATGGATGCTTCATTAATGAGGTTGGCGACTGGTTTCTACCACGTCTCCTGCCCGAGGAATTGGGTTCTTCCTCCTGCTCAGCCACCCGAGGCCTCCTACCTCGGCCCCTAGACTTCACTGCCATTGTCATCACAACACAATCTTGATGCTTGGTAATGAAATGGGTGTTGGCAAATCCTTGTGTAGGTGAGGGTGCGAGCCCAGAAGCCCTTAACGCCCAGGAGAGCCTACCTCTCTGCGCACCTGCCATGGGAGAAAGAAATCATAATTGACTTAAAATTAAACTTTGTCTCTCTGCCACTCGCAGACCTTGCCGCCAATCTAAGTCCTTCAACCCACCCAAGCATTCAATCTCTTGATCCTTAGGCCCATTTGCATAACAACCAAAAACAAAAATTACGAGCCCATCATAGCCAGCTCTAGCAACATTATAACAATTCCCAAACCTAGGGTGAGCAACACCTCAATAACAACCCCACAGATGCTTCGACACAAGCCATAGGTGCAAAGCCCATAAAGACAACTAACCAAGTCATTACCATGATGGTACCACTAGTTATGCAGGGAAGCAAGCTTCCATTCAATCCCATAAAAAGCAGTAAAGCAGACCCTAAATGTAAAACTGACAATAACGCAATCCCAGACCCCCTGATCTTTGAACCAAGCCAGATAACAACATTCCCCAAGGTTGACACCCCTGTCCCAGATCCAAAATAACCCCATTCAAGTGAGGAGAATTTCATAGCAACCTGACACTGAGGTTATTTCGGTGAGGATAACATACTACTACCAGACTACCAACGCCATATACTTCCAACATCCCAATTTACCCCCACCTGTAGACAAGTTATCCCCATGCAGGACCCAATCCAAAAACCAGACACTCAAATGCATGAAGGAGGGGAGAAAAAGCATTTTACATACTAGATTACCCTCGTGTGGAGCTGAAGAGTCCACCGTCTCTTCTAGAATCGCTTCACTTCACTGTTCCCGGAGTCCCTCCTCCAGAATCGCTGCACTATAATCATTTAGGCGCGTTAACAAGCTACAAACCTCTCTGAACACTTGCCACCAAAACCTTAACAAAACAACGCTACCACCTTCCACTGTGTTGATATGCTTATGCATGTAGGGAGCCACCACACCCATTGCCTCGAGCGTGTGGGGGGCAGTGGTTGTGTACCTCGACGTACTTGGCATTAAATCTGACTTGATGGGGTCACCCTCCAGTTCGCACCCCAATCGAGGGACTTACTAAATTGATTTTAATAAAATAAAATAAATTAATAAATTTTGTTTGATTATAATTAAAATAATATTAAGAAATTAATTATCTTATTTAAATATTTTTAAAAATCAAATTGGTATTAAAATTTATTTATTTATAGAAAAAAGAAAAATAAACTCATCTCTCATAAAGTAATATATATATATATATATATATATAAATATATATATATATATATATATATATATATATATATATATATATATATATATATATATATCTATATATATATATATATCTATATATATATATATATATATATAACACAATAAATTAAATAAATAAAGTCTCAATATTTTAAATTGATTATGAATATATTATTAAGAAACTTCTTGTGTATTTCTTTCATTTATTTGTGAAATTCATAATTTCAAGTATTTATTTGAAAAATCAAAATAATATATATTAATGATTATATGGCAAATGATTCGTTCTAGTGTTATATTATTTGTATTTAATTAAAAAAACAATAAGTCAATCATTAAAACACTGCATGGTATTTAATGTTTACCATATGGACACATCTAAAACTATACACGGGGTTAACAATCATCTAGCTTTTTCTCTATTAAAGAAGCCTACTCTTTAATTTTTGGTTTTTCGTCCTTGGAGAAGGTAGTTTTGTGGACCCAAATTTGGGCAGGCTCATGGTGGCACAAACTTTCATCATTTTTGTGGTTAATTTCTTGGAGGGGACTTCTCAGTTGGGACCATATTATAGAAAGGGATAAAAGGGATCATCTTTATGTCACCTTTGTTTTCATGCGTAAGAGTCAGCATAGCATATTTTCGTCTCATGTCCCTTTGCAGGTGGCATTTGGGAACTTCTTCCTTGAGTCTTTAGATTTAGTCAACCATTTTTGGGAGATCTAAAGGTTGTATTGGAATGTTATTGTTAGAAATTCAAAAACCCTACCATTCCACATGTTTGGCAGTTTCCATTAGTTTTTTTCCTTTGGAATATATGGAAAGAAAAAAATCTCGGAGTTTTTGGTACAAAGATCAAATCGATATCAGTCCTAAGAGAGGTGATCCTTTTGAATATCTGGGAAACTATCCTTACATCTCCTTGGATTACCGACAATTGTCAGGTGGAGAAGTCTGAAAGGGCTATTTTTTAGAACCTTAATTTGGATTCCTCTATGTCCACTTCTTCTTCATCTATGGTGCAAGATTCTTGTCAGTATATAGCAAAATCATTTTCTCCGCTCCCGAGCTCCTTTATTAAATCGAGTTTTTATGGGGTCTTCAAAGGAAACCCCAGAGTCACTAGGTGAGGAGGAATTTTTCGGGGAGAGATGTCCTCACCATTATGAATCTATGTGTGTTCATGTGGGATTACAAGAAATAATTTAGTCGAGTTTCTGGTAATCAAAAGAGGATTACATATTGTAGTTAGAGAAGGTTTTCAGTTAACACAAGTTCACGACGATTCACAACTTATTATTCAATGCATCCACAAGTTGTTCAATGGCCAACCTGTTCATAAAACAGTTCATAATTGGCATCTAGAGGACATGGTTTCCAATATTAATGACCTATTACCCAAGTTTGATTATATTGTAGTCCAACATACTTGTCATGAAGGTAATAGGGTGGCAGACACACTGGCTAATTTGGGGTGCCAGTATCAAAATCTCACTTTGGATGTAGAATGGTCAATTTATTATATGAGGGATGAAGTTCTAGGTATACAACATTGGGTGGAGTATGAAAATTCTTCTTGGGATGACAATATCCATGATGGGGGTGACATTAAAGACTCTTGTAATGACATATTATAATTGATTAACATGCCAAGGGCACGAGTGGAGCGTAGGTTGACAATATTTGAAATGTGTACCACACCCTACACCTATCTATTCCTCTTTGTTGTGTGGCATAAATGTCGTTCCTAGGGTTGGGGTCACCAACTCTAGTCCCTTCATGTTAAATTATTGATGGGAGTTGAATTTTCGAAGAGGTACGATGCTATGTTTCACATTCTTGTTTATCATTCTATAGTTGATTTGTTTTAAGTTTCGTATGACGATTTTCCCTAATCTCGGGCGACCTTAACAAACAATTTTGTTATCTCATTGATGAGTGCATGATCTAAGGGAGGAATGTGGGTTTTAAAGTGTGTACCATGCCTTGCACATGTCCATTCCTAGACCTGGCATACTATGGTAAATGCCTTCAAGCATTGGGTCATGAGACGTTGTCCTCCCATTATAGATACATGGATTTTTAACCAAGGTGGCAACATTGCAACGTTACCTGGGGTGGTGAAGAGGGACTCTCCTCATCGAGCTACTCTTAGTTCTCATTTATGGTATTATCTAGATGTGGGGGGTCTTTGTTTCCTCCCCTTGGTCAATTTATCATTAGCTCCTGTTCTACTGTCAATACAACAATCATTTGGTCCTTCTCCTCCAGTTTGGAGAGTATCGGATAGAGTTAATGTTTTTCATATTGTTTCTTCATAACAAAAATATGACTCCAACCTTTAAATTGGTGGCATTTCTACACCTCAATGCTCCAAGGTAGTTGCATGCATGAAAATCTTGGAGGTTTTCGGTATTCTCTTTGGCATCTCGGTGGTCAACTCTTTAAAGCTTTCCCGTCGCATGAATCATGTTTTTTCTCACACAATGATGGATTATGATGACTCCTCACCCGATGCCACTTTCCAATGTACTTAATGGTTTGCAAGTCCAGAAGAGCATGTTTTTCCCCTTGTCATCCTCTTTTACTTTGGAAAATTTACTGACAGTGGCCATGGATATACTTGGTTGATATGGTTTGGTCTTCCTTTTGTGCTTTGTCTCAGTAATGCATAGTTTCCTAGTTTGAATAATTAGTAATGGCGTTTCTATAGGTGGTTGAAGATATTATCCTTGAGGATTGTATTTTTTGAGTGTGGAAAACTATATATACTCATTGTAATCCATATTTTTATTAATGAAAATCATTTGCAGAAGCTTACAAAAAAGAAACTATAACTCATAGTTTATTTTCATACATAAGCCCATGTCATTTTTGCAAAATAAACTTAGAAACAATATGGAAAAACAAAAACATCCACCAAATGACTTTTTTATATACGTGAATGAGAAGCCAATATCGTCACGTAAACATTGTCCAAACAAGAAATCCTCAATCCTCTTTTAAAAATCAAACAAAATAATTTTTTATTTTAATTTTAAGAATTGATTTTTAATTACTTAAATTAATATTACTTTTTTAAACGATAAAATATCGAGGAAATTTTTCACTTCTAACATAGCATTAGGCTCCTAATGTCTAATTACACTGTAAGGCATTTCCCTCTAGGAAGAGCTACCTCAGTTGCCACTTTGTACCATTTAGCCCCTTCGATATTGTGTTAGAAGATTGAAATGTTATGCATCGTGGGATGAGTTGGTTAGGGTATGTTAGTTGCTCATTTACCAGTTAATCAATCTGTCATCAGATGAGTTTTGGTTGGATAGAAGAGAAGCACGCTCAAATGGTCAAATGGACTTGGAATAGGTTTTTACATGTCATAGTCCCGACTCCCTAATGCGATTGCTGGATTGCATGGCATGACTGGTTGTCTTACAAGGGGACACTTTCTCACCATCCTCTTGGTGTGCCTACTTACAGGTGGGAAAAATGGCCGCACCACAAAAACTATTATAGATATATAGAGATAATCCTTCCTGCTTAGTTCTTGGTCTCTTGTATTTTCTCATTATTGACAGTAACCCCTGAACCACTCGTTATTGACAGTAAACCCTGAACCACTTTCGACTAACCTTGTTATCCCATTCCCTTGCAGGTATGAGAGATTCATGCACTCAATTATAAAGAGAAAGGACTTCATATCAATACTTTTTTATTTATTTAAAAGAAAGCTCGACTCCGAATCCACAGGTTCTTATACAGTTTCTTCTTCCAATGGATACCATATTGTGACCTTGGTTTTGAAACCCTACTCAATTAGAGTTGTTGACAACTACAATTTGATTTGGGCTTTTATCCTTAAAAATTACTATCAATTTTTATTTTCAAGCGAAATATGATTCTAGGAAATCTCCAGGTCCTTGAAAGATTGCTTCTCAGTAATAACTAGAATACATGACCCTTCACGCCATCAATCTCAAGCTGCAAGAATTTGAGAGTTGCAGACTTGAGTTCCAACAGAATGTCTGGGACATTGCCGCTTATAATTTGCCTAGGTGCATCTACTCTCGAAGAGCTTAGGCTCTCAAATAACCTCATAATAGAGAAAATCCCTGTTACATTAGCGCAATGCGCCACGCTGAAAACCATAAACCTGAGTCTCAATTTTTTGAAAGGACAGATTCCTCCTGAGCTCAATCATCTGAAGAATCTGAAACATTTGATGTTGTGGTTCAATGGGTTGGAGGGAAAGATCCCTCATGAGCTCGGTGGGTCTAGCCAACTCAAGAATCTGATCCTCAAAAACAATTTTCTAACAGATGACATACCAGAAAAACTTGCATATTGCAACAATTTAGAAGGGATTTCTTTGACGAGCAACAAGATCACTAGAAGGATTCCTAGGAAATTTGGCAGGTTGAGTAGTTTGGCCATTCTGCAACTCGTGAACAATGGTATCAAAGAAAAAATCCCCACAGAGCTATGCAACTACACCAATGTACAATGGATGGACTTGAACATCAGTCTACTATGGATGCTCATGCGCTTAACGGGATACTGTTTCGCAACACACTGATGTTTGTTTGAAACACCGGGAATTCGTGCAAAGGCATAAGCGAGCTGTTAGAATTCATTGGAATTAGGGTGAAGCATCTTCAACAAGTTTCCACATTAAAGAGTTCTGATTTCACGAGGATGTATTTTGGTGGTGCTCTGAAAGAGTGGACTCATTATGAGAATCTGGAGTACCTTGATCTTTGCTACAACAAGGTCATAGGCAATATTCCTTCCGAATTCAGCAACATGATTGTGTTGCAGGTATTTTATCTCCTCTTTCAATTCCTCTTCAAAGAATTTTATATAATTACATTTTAAGAATTAGTCATAGTACGGTCATTCTTCAACTTTCTTCGGTTTTACCTTAATATGAAGGGATAAGGAAATCCTCAACTAACTCTGAACTTGGTGGAATAAACAGATTCAAATTCCAATTCAAGCCAAGAAAAAGGCTATCATAATAGAACTGATTAGTATAGATTGAAAGAAAGAGGAGAGTTAGAGACTGAAATAAGTCAAATTGCTTCCTTTCCCGTCATTGTCGAAGACCTTTGCTTGAGATCGAGGGAAGGAAATGAAGTGAAAGATGACATATACATTGAAGTATAGCTCATTCAGTGCGGTACTCACAATATCACAAAAATGCATCCGAATGAAGTATTTGTAGTCTGGATCCACAGTAAAGCACCAAGAAATATTGAAATTTTGGTTTGTTACATTGGTTCTAGCCTGTGTTTTCATATACACATGTTTCAAGCAATTTTAATTTCATATCACCATGTCATATCTTGAAGGCATTCAAAAATATGGAATTGTACAAAACCACTTTTTTTTTTATAAATATTCCAATAAAGATAGATTATCTTTAAAATAACAACCATACACTTTGTGAAGAAAGAAGCACCCCAACCACAATGTATAATCCGATAAAATAATCTTAATATTAAGCCAAGGAAAACTTCTAATAATTGAAAAAGCCAAAGTGTTCCAGTACACAAGAAATGCCACTAAATAATACATATTTGTGAGATAGAATTTCAAACCTTAAAAAAAAGGACAAAAATCTAGGAAAATTAATCCATATGGGATTGAATTGAATGAAGTATTTGTAGTCTGGATCCACAGTAAAGCACCAAGAAATATTGAAATTTTAGTTTGTTACATTGGTTGTAGCTTGTGTTTTCATATATACATGTTTCAAGCATTGTTAATTTCATCTCATCATGTCATGATCATTGTTTCATATCTTGAAGGCATTAAGAAATATGGAATTGTAAGAAACTAATTTTTTTTTAACTGTCCAATAAAGATAGACGATCTTTAAAATAAAAACCATACACTGTGTGAAGAAAGAAGCATCCCAACCACAATGTATAATTTGATAAAATAATTTTAATCTTAAGCCAAGGGAAGCTTCTAATAATTGAAAAGCCAAAGTGTTCCAGTAGACAAGAAATGCCACTGAATAGTACATCTTTGTAAGGTAGAATTTCAAACCTTAAAACTAAGGGTGGAAATCTAGGAAAATTAATCCATATGGGACTTACCTTGGATGGAAGTGAGTTGTGAAGCAAGTGCTTTTAAAAAGAAACTGAAGATTTAGTATTAGGAGTGAAGTCCAATGAAGCATTAAGATTTTCTAAAGGTGATCATTAATTTGTATCACAATGGCCAACTCACATAAGTTGGTGGATGAATCACCACACACAAAATATATGTGATCACCTTCCATGAGGATTAACTAATTGTGAAAATATTGTACTTGCAGTTGCACCTTCTGAACCTTCTTCACTTACAACATCACTACCCCTCTCAATATTACTATCACCAAAATTCTCTTCCTGAGAAAGTCGTAAGGGAATCTCTGAAAGGCGATTAGCACTGCTTTCATTTGGATCATCTAGCACAAAATTTTCCTGAAGTTGAAGGGCATATTCTAAGTTCCACAACACATCACCCATAGTGGGTCAATACCCTAGTCACCAAGACACTTTTCAGCTCTCTCCCCAAACTTTCTCAGGGAATTAAGATTGATTTTATTTACAAGATGATGGTCAAAAATTTGGCCAAGCATGCCTCTCCTTTCCCAATGCATTTCCCACTCAGCTATATTGACTTTCTCTCTCGGAAGAGAAGGATTGATGATTGGCCTTCCACATAGCACCTTCATTCGCACTACTCCAAAGGAGTAGACATCAGATTTTTTTGTCAACTGTTGCCTTTTGAAGTACCCGGGGTCAATATATCCAAAGCAACATTTGACTGCAGTACTCACATGGGTTTCATCCAGAGTAGGTCCAATATTTGAAAGATTGAAGTCTTCCACCTTGGCCACAAATTTTTCATCCAACAAAATGTTTGTTGTCTTTACATCACGGTGAATTATTCCCTGCTCTGCTCCTGTGTGAAGGTAGTGCAAACCCCTGGCAACCCCTATGCATATATCAAGCCTTTGCTTGCATGAGGTAGGAGGAAGATCTGATCCATACAAATGGCTCCTAAGAGGTCCATTGGCCATGTATTCATAAACCAAAATCATCTCATAATTCTCCTCGCAATAGCCAATAAGAGAAACTAGAGGACAGTGGACCAATAAGAGAAACCAAAGGATAGTGGAAAATATTATCATCTAAAATATTTGGACTAAATTCCAGAGAAAAGATGATACTTTCTCATAAAAACATATGTAACAATGTATAATAGTGAAAAAATGATAGGATCGTATGGTGATGAAGGCATACATAGTTCAAACCCAGTAAGTCCATCCAAAACTTGAACTCTAAAAAGCCCGTAAATTAAATCATTATAAAAAATTATTTGACTACTATTAGAATAGAGAAGAGAGTTGTACTTGCTTTGGCCCTATACCCAGAAGGAAAAGTACATTTGGTTGGCAAAGGGGCTGCCTAAACAATAATGTCCAGAACTAGATTGTAGACTGTCACTCTCTCTTAAAGGAAATAAACAAATGAATGAGCAAACGACCCTAAGGTTTAGAAATCAATTAGCAATAATCCTTGTATTTCTTTAAGGGGTATTTATGGTGCAACTTCCATTGGACCAACCATCTCGCATAATTTGGATCAAACCATAGAGTGTAAATATTGCAGGGATAAAAAAGAAATGTTGAAAGTTTGGACCAACCATCTCGCAAAATTTGGATGAGGCCATAGAGGGGGAATATTACAGGGATAAAAAGAAATGGGGAAAGTTTGGACCAACCATCTTGCAAAATTTGGATCAGGGAATAGAGGGTGAATATTGCAGGGATAAAAAGAAACGTGGAAAGTGATGAATAGTAAGGTAGCCATTTGACATTACCGAGAATTGCACATGAACCATCTCGAGGATTGTGATACTGTAATCTAAAAAAAAATGCATGAAAAATGGGAGCTTGCATTAACCAAGCAATAGCTAAGGTTGAACTTAATAACAGGTAATTTGAACAATTAGCTTCATCCTAGAGGTCTTTGAATGAATTTCTCACAGATGAAATTGATAAAACTGAGGGCTCATTGGAGATATGATGCTGAAGATCTGCATAAGGCTGAGGATAAACTGACTTTGAAAAGCCTTTCACCATTTGAACAACTCCATACAGCTTCTGAGGTGACATTGAAGAAAATGTTTGACATACAAATATTACTGAAGGGAGCTTTTTAGATCCCATTAAAGTCACCCGCAATAGTGATATTCTCACCCATAATGTCCTTAAATATGATCCTATCTACAAGAGGGAGGGCATCAGGATTATAGTAATCATTAAGATGACCACCATAGAAGTCGATAAAACCAATGGCATGCTTCACATTGTTCATGATCACATTGGATATAAAGATTCACTTCACCTAACCTCCTCTGCCCGCAAATGTATTTACACTGATAGTTGTTTCTGTGTTGAATACAAGAATATCTTCTACATGAATATCTGTGATCCCTCCAGACATTTCACTACCCAATGCAATTCTTGTACTTGTATGGATTTGACTGACTATGTGGAAGATAATAATCTTGAAACTAGGATGACCAAAAGCAATACCATACTCATCCAAGGAACTCTTTATCGCAATTGAATCATCGCTAGTGTTGATGTAACAATCTTCTCTGCAGACATCATTGCAGGGATTTGTCAAATTATACATCACAATGAGAAATCAACATTAGAGCCATTATGGCACTGTAGTGTATAAGGCAGTAACAAATAATCAAGAAGTTTCTTCTATGTTGTTCAGAGGTATAATTTTAATGTGACAACCACAAAATCAGTTTATAATGGGGCAACCATAAAATATTCAAACTGGGTGGGGAGGATCCCAATCATTGCTCCTAATCACCCAAAATAAACCCAAGTTACACAAAATTAGAAGGTTAACTACATATATAATTGATTTAAGGTGATGCATTCTTTTCTTTGGATTGAGGCATTATTTTCTTTAAATGGAAAAATTATCTTCTCTAATGCATTATTTCTTTGTGTATGGATGTTGGCTTGGTTATGCTTCAAATTTATTTTAGCCCATGCTTTTCCCTTTGGGAGGAGGACTTCATACCCATTTGGCTAGATAAGTACAGTAAAGGTGTTGATATCTCTGGAAAAATTTCAAGATGGTTCCTAGTGCTATCTCCCCTTAAACAATGTATAATCTAATAAAAGAATCTTAATCTTAAGCCAAGGGAAGATTCTAATAATTGAAAAAGCCAAAGTGTTCGAGTATACAAGAAATGCCACTGAATAGTACATATTTGTAAGGTAGAATTTCAAACCTTAAAAATAAGGATGGAAATCTAGGAAAATTAATCCATATGGGACTTACCTTGGATGGCAGTGAGCTAGGAAGCAAGTGCTTTTAAAAATAAACTGAAGATTTAGTCTTAGGAGTGAAGACCAATGAAGCATTAATATTTTTTGAAGGTGATCATTAATTTGTATCATAATGGCCAACTCACATAAGTTGGTGCATGAATCACCACACACAAAATTTATGTGATCAACTTATGAGGATTAACTAATTGTGAAAATATTTTACTTGCAATTGCACCTTCTGAACCTTCTTCACTTACAGCATCACTACCCCTCTCAATAGTACTATCACCAAACTTCTCTTCCTCAGAAAATCGTAAGGGAATCTCTGAAAGGCGATTAGCACTGATTTCATTTTATCATCTAGCATGGTAGTTTCCTGAAGTTGAATGGAATATTCTAAGCTCCACAGCACATCACCCATAGTGGGCATGTCAATACCCTTGTCAACCAAAGAATTTTCAGCTGTCTCCCTAAACTTTATCAGGCAGTTAGGATTGATTGTATTTACAAGATGATGATCAATAATTTGGCCAAGCATGCCTCTCCTATGTCAATGCATTTCCCACTCTTCTATGTTGACTTTCTCTCTAGGAAGAGAAGGATTGATGGTTGGCCTTCCACATAGCACCTTCATTAGCACTACTTCAAAGGAGTAGACATCATATTTTTCTAAAATTATTTGAAAATTATTGAAATAGAGAAGAGAGTTGTACAAGGATAATTTTAGGGGTGAATGTTCGCCCTTTGGCGAAATTAAGGGGTTTTAAATTTTTAGTGGGCGAATATTTTGTATCATAGTACATTTTTACAAGTCACATCAAATAGCCCACCTTATTTTAAGGGAGAGGGTAAAAACGGTAAATTTAGCCCTTGAAATTAGGACTTACAACCTTCCATTCGCCCATTTTCAAGAATAGGTTTTATTTAAGTGAATCCATTCGCCCATTTTCAAGAATAGGTTTTATTTAAGTGAATCCTATGGGCCAAATACCATATTTATAAAAGAGGTATGGTAAATTAATAAAAATATAAATAAATGAGAGGTATGGTAAATAAATAAAACATTTTTTATATTTACTCCATAAGTCACCTTATATACATGTAAGGGTGTAAACAAATAAAAATATAAGTAAAGTGGAGGTATGGTAAATAAATAAAACATATTTTTATACTTACTCAAAAGGTATGGTAAATAAATAAAAATATAAATAAACTAGACGTGTCGTAAATAAATAAAACCTCTTTTTATATTTAGTCCATAACCCTCGTTCTATTTATGAAGGCTCAAGAAAAAGGTTTTATTTAAGTGAATCCTATGGGCCAAATACCATATTTGTAAAAGAGGTATGGTAAATTAATAAAAATATAAATAAACGAGAGGTATGGTAAACAAATAAAACATTTTTTTATATTTACTCCATAAGTCACCTTATATTTACGAACACTAAAAAAATGGTTTATATTTAGGTGAAACCTATGGCCAAAATACTATGGGACAAATACCATGGACTAGATTGTTATTAATACCATGCAAAAAACCATTATTAACCCTAATATTAGAATTAATAAAAATAAAAATGGCACATGGTATTGACCCATGGTATTCACCAAAATGGCACATGGTATTGACCCATGGTATTCACCTGGAATGTAGCCTATTTAAATGGGGGAATTAAACCTTCATGTAGCCTATGCTAAGATTCACTAGGACTTTACAAAGTTTTATTATTTAGTGAAAGACTCGCCAAGATCTTACAAGATTTTATAATTGAGTAAAATATTCGCCATGCCTGGTGAGAGATTCGCCAAAAAATTATATATACATATTATATTATTGATAAAATTATATATACATATTATATTATTGATAAAATCGCCTTCCATTTTTCCTATATACCATGGAGATTCGCCCATTTATTATATTTATAAATTTAGGGGGGGTTCTTAAAATTTTCCCTGGAGTTGTACATGTTTTGGCCCTATAGATAGAAGGCAGAGTACATTTGGTTGGCAAAGGGGATGCCTAAACAATAATGTCTAGAACTGGATTATAGATTGTCACTCTGTCTTATAGGCAATAAACAAATGAATGAGCGAAAGACCCTGAGGTTTACAAATCAATCAGTAGTAGTCCTTGTACTGCATGTAAGGGGTATTTCTGTTGCAACTTTCGACTGGACCATCCATCTCGCAAAATTTGGATCAGCCCATCGAAGGTGAATATTCCAAGGATAAAAAGAAATGTTGAAAGTTTGGATCAACCATCTCATAAAATTTGGATTAGGCCATAGAGGGAGAAATACTGCAGGGATAAAAAGAAATGGGGAAAGTTTGGACCAACCATCTTGCAAAATTTGGATCAGGCCTTAGGGGGTGAATACTACAGGGATAAAAATAAATGTGGAAAGCAATGAATAGTAAGGTAGCCATTTAACATTACCAAGAATTTCACATGAACCAATATCTCGAGGATTGTGAGACTGTAATCTCCAAAAAATGCTTGAAAAATGGTAACTTGCATTAACCTAGCAATAGCCAAGGTTGAACTCAATAACAGGTAATTTGAACAATTGGCTTCATCCTAGAGGTCTTTGAATGAATTGTTCACAAGTGAAACTGAACAAAATGAGGACTCGTTGGAGATACGATGCTGAAGATCTACACAAGCCTGAGGATAAACTAACTCTGAAAAGCCTTTCACATTTGAACAAATCCATGCAGCTTCTAAGGTGATATTGAAGAAAATGTTTAACATACAAATATCATTGAAGGTGTTATAGACAATTTTGTGCCTTGCAGCATCAGGCATGAATTGTCAATAATCCAAGGGATCCAAAGTCCCTAAACATGATGTTCCTACCCCTAGAGGAACAAGGTCAGCAAACCAACAGCTCTCAGATCAGTTCTCCACCTGAAAACACTCAAAAACAAGCAATCCTGAAATCAAAGCAGGTGCTCCACTAGGCTTCTGCGCTGAAACTCAACTCCTCCATGGTGTACCTGCGTTGCAAAGCAGGTAGAACAAAGGCCACCTGCGCTGAGCGAGATGGGACAAGTGGCACACTGAGTCATTGCTCCGGAATCTTCCAAAAATGACACTTGGATCAGGAATTTCGCCTTGTGATGAGTCAGAGGCTCTGTTTCTCCAAGTGGAAGCAAGGTTCTCCAAGTGGACTCAAGAACTGAAGATCAACTGAAGAGAGAGAGGACACAAGGCAACTACACATCAGTTGCAAGCTGACTCATCCTTTCTCAATTCATCTATATATTGAGCTCTCTCCTATGAGCTCAAGAGGGGGGAATTTTGTGCAAAGTAATGATATGCTGTTGGTTTCACTATTGAGTTATTGGGTGATTGTTTGAGAGAGGTGAAGAAGAGCAATTCTTTCTACTGGGAGGTGTTGCTGGGTTGGAGCCTTCAATGGTTGTAATACTCTCAGAACCTTTACTTCTTCATTAATAAAAGCTATTGAGGTTCTTCTATGTGCTCTTGTTTCAATAATATATTGTGATGATTGCATGTTTGGTTTATGCTAATCCTTGAATCAGTTATGGTTGCATGCTTCTTGTAGTTTCCTTCTTTGTTATTTTGCAGGATCTCATTGTAGCTGGGCCATCAAAAGAGCAAGGAGCTGGGAGCAAGCAAGCAAAGAGAAGAGTTTGGATTCGACATTAAGCGCAAGGCAACGGTTAGTGCATTTTTTCATTCTCTCTTGCTTTCATAAAGAAGTAAACCTTAAGTAGTTTTCTTTACAGTTGTTGCTGAGGTACTATCACCCTTAGAGAGGGATAGGGTCATCCGAGGGATAGGGTCATCCGAGTCGGATACTTTTCCCTACAACAAACTGGAAACTCCGCTGGGGATCATATCTGTTTGATTGTTTGTAGTATTTTGCTATTCATTTCCTGAACAAAAGAGTACCAAATCGAAAAGCTTTTGACTATATCAAAAGCGAAGTAGAGGGCAGCTACTCTAGCTCATTCCTGAGCATGTTCATGATTTGAAGAGCTGATCTACAAGGATCCTTGTAAGCTCTTAGTGATAGCTTTTCATCCTCCTTGTCATCCCTTAGTGTGTGCTTGACTGATAGCTTCTGATTTGAGCAAAAACTGTGAATTTTTGAGAAAATTGTGACCCGGAAACTGTGAAAACGCAACTTTCGTTTTCCAAAGCAGGTAGTACACAGGCTACCTGCTTTGCAACGCAGGTCCCGAAGGGGCTACCTGCGCTGAGAGCCAGACTGGCTGTGCAGCACCTGCGTTGGCCCAATTTTGCCTTGTGCATTTGGGGTTTCCTCCCTTTTTCTTGCCTGTTTTCACTATAGATTTTGCAGCCAGTTACCAGTCTTGCACCTATTCTGAAACCAACCTTACTTGCCATCATTCCGCCTCTGTTATATAACGAAATTGTACTTGTTCTTTTGTATTTCTTCCATCATTTACAATTTCCCATAACGAAAGTGAACTAGTCTTGCTTTGGCCTCTTAGATCTGAACCTGTGTTAGGCATTTTGCTGGTCTAAAGAGTTAGCTTGTTTGCTGTCCATAGCTGATTAGTCTTTTTACTTTCGTCATTATGGTTTGATTTCATGTATTTCCAGTGATTAAACAAGTAAATCTTAAGGTGTCTTTTGATTTTGGACTAGCTTGTTTACTTTCGCTTTAAATCGAAATCAAAGTTATATAACAACTTTCTTTTTGTAACACATCAACATTAAGAAAGGGAAAAGAAAATACATGCATTGTGCATTTTGCATTTGACTGCTTGCATGACGATTTAGGAAATTTTGCATTAGTGTGTGCTCTATGATCTGTGTGAAAAGATTTTCCTTTCTTCTCCCTCAGTAGTTA
Organism: Pinus tabuliformis; assembly: GCA_031772625.1. Lineage (NCBI taxonomy): Eukaryota > Viridiplantae > Streptophyta > Pinopsida > Pinales > Pinaceae > Pinus > Pinus tabuliformis. The sequence goes on along the minus strand of CM062808.1, from coordinate 470,896,312 downwards.
AGATTTTCAAAGTTGAAAGATTGAAAAGTTTGCTTCTCATCTTAGACTGCATCAGGAATTTGTCATATACATCTCGTGGTGATCCTTAAAGTTAAACTGCTAAGCAAGATCAACATTAAAATAAATTCAATTTACATAACAACGCTTTGAAACATAACGCAAACACATAGAGGTCTAGGTAGAGACGTGTTCCGGCGTCGTTAAACGTAGTGACTGTCGATCTCTACGAAGGTGGGTGATTCCTCCTGAGAGTCGGTGGCACTAATACGGACTTGTGCTCCCACGTACCGTCGCGTATATATTGGGAGACCCCTATAGGAACAAAGCCTTTATCCATAGGAAGCCGTGTCGGCCGCCCTACTGATCGCAATGCAGTGAACACAGCATTCACGAAGATTGACCACACGTACCGTAAAACGTATTCCGTGGTTTTGCGAAAGGTTTGGCACACCCTCTACCTAGAACTCCAGAGCAGTTTCTTTTGGCCTTTTTCAAACTCTATAACTGAAAAAGTCCATCCGAGCATTTGTCACTTCGGGCTCGTTAAAACATCGAAGGAGACTAGAGTCATCTTTAGCTTTTTCTCGACTCTTAAAACATGAAAAAGCAAAGTTATGTCTAAAGCGTCGTTAATAAAATTTATTTTAATCGGAACATAATCACCTGTTATTCCCACGTTGATCTTTCAGTTGAAAAGTATGGAGCCCACCAACCAAGGAAATCACCTTGGCGGAAATCCCAATCCCTTCTCCTCTTGGGGAGATGTTGGTGCGCCTCATATGGCCACATTGTCACTTCCAGGATTGACAATTGGCCTACCTGTATGGCTCTTTTCAACTAATGTAGTTCAAATCGCCACTAATCCTGAGCAGTCGAATCAACAGTCAGACCAGTCTAGAGCTACCCACCAGCCTTCCACCTCTTACAATTCTTCCTCTGATCCTTCATCTTCACAGGGTAGAGCCGGCAAAAGTCAGCCTCCCATGGAGAAGAAGGAAAAGAAGAAGAGAGAAAAGAAGCAGAAGGGGCCTATGGCGAAGGCGACTGGGGGCAAGCAAAAGACATCTGACAAAAATCCACACACTGCACCGACCGGGCCTAAATCGCCATGTGTCATTTGCAAAGGGACCCACTTCCATCGTGATTGTCCTTGTATTCCCCGGATACTAAGGGACTGGTCCCCCAGGTTGCACAATCCGGTAGCATCAACCTCTGGTAGTCATGTTCATTGCAGTCCATCAACTAGCGAGAGTGAAGGACGAAAAGGGAGACCAAGATCACCCTGTATGTTGTGTGAAGGCGATCACGCCATCCACCGATGTCCATTCTTAGATGAGGCGAAGAGAGTTTTGGAAGATCGTCCGGTATCACCGTTACGACTTCCTCCTGGATACCAAAAACTCGTGCCTAATCCCTCGATAGTTGAAAATCCAGCTGGCCCGCTCAAGTGGTCAGCTGAAGTGTCCATCATTGAGAATGAACCTGCTGAATCCAGACCAGACGAAAGTCTAAAGGTCGAAACGACAGTTGACCCGGTTCTTCCTTCAGAGGTTTCATCCTCAAATGACACCGTCGTTGAAGATTCATCTTCAAATGACACCCTCACTGAAGAGAATAAGGATGACACCATCCAGATTCTTTTCATCAACACAGACTCTGATGAGCATCAGGGCAATGCGCCCATTCCTTTGTCGCAGGAAGGAACATCATCAGGGTCGTATCCGGCCGTGTATTCGGTCCCACCGCCAAGCAACCTGGTTGTATCCTTTGATTGGAATCAACTGGGCAGACCCCGGTTACCAGCCAGTATCCCATTCAGAATCATCATCCAAATCTACAGAATGGTGATGGCTGGAACTATCATTGATGAAGGGGCATCTATGAGTATCCTTTCCTCTATTGCTTGGAAAGCACTGGGTTCCCCAGCGCTCTTACCTGAGATGAGAAATCTATCAGGTTTTGATAAAGGAACCAGTCGCCCGTTAGGGATTCTCCCCAATGTTCCCATTACATTGAAGGGGAAGACAGTTCATATGAACGTCATGGTCGTCCAGGGACCCTTGGTTTATAACTTACTCCTTGGACGAGACTATATATATTGCATGGAGGCAATAATGTCCTCACTCTTCAGAGTTATGTGTTTTTCGCACGAAGGAAGAATGGTCAAGCTCGTAGACCAACTTTCATTTCCAGGATCACGCATCGCAAATAGTCAAATACCATCCCTTAACGGTTTATTCACTCAAGGAATGCCTCCACCCCCGGTTCTACTTCCCGATGAATGCGAGTGATTCAGAAGAAAGAACTGGGACCCAGGGGGCATGCACCCTGGCCTGCCTTGGGCAGAGGAAACCTTGGGTATAAAGTTGATTTCCGCAGAAGAATATGACTAGTCCGTACCCCGTCCGAAAGAAGGAAGAGAGGGTTGTTCTAGAATAAGATTCTTTTGTCAAAGTTATGTGAGTGAGATAATCAGCTTCTCACTCCCCTTGTCTAGATAATCAGGATACCGAGGAAGGGGACCATTTGCGGTAGCAAGTAGTAACCATCTTTGAAGACAAGCCTCACCCATTAAAACATATGTTTTGAAGGATAAGTAGGGGCAGCCTCCAAAGAAAGAGATTCTATTGCTGCAACAAGTGATCGCCATCTTTAGTAACCTAATGTTAGACATCGCCGAAAAGAGAGTTTAGTTTGCGGCAGCAAATAAAACCATTTTTCGGATAATAAGTAAGAGGCAGCGCCTCGAAATTATACTTTATACCTGGGGGCATGCGAACCTTTTGGAGTGCAAGCACGGGACGACTATTTATTTTTTAAATTTTTAGGTCCTCCCTTTAAACCTATAGGTCTAACCCGTTAAACTCGTAGGATTAGCTGTTTCCAGCTTGCATAAAGAAAGGATGTGGGGCAAAAGTCAAAACTTTCCAAATAGGAGCATAGCTTCGTGAGATAAAGCTCCTTAAAAAATAGCTATCTCACCTGAGGCGTTTCTTGTATTATGACTGGTATAATTGAGAAAGGTTTGGTCGCATTCAAGCTCGTTAAAAAATGAACTACCCCTTAAGGTTTAGGGGGCATATGCCTCGTCTGCATTATTATGCTGGGGGCATCCATAATTGAGCAGTTTTAGCAATGTTCATGCTCGTTAAAAAATAAACATAAGGTTGAGCAGTGTTCAAGCTCGTTAAAAAACGAACCCATCCCGGTAAATAACCTTGGTAAATGTAACCTTTGACAGCCATATTAAAGCCATTGGTCGTGTTCTTGCAGTCTCACCTCCATCCGTTCATTTGGCCAATTGTTCGTCTCCATATGTTTGTTTACCCATTTTTGAGGAACAACTGCGAAGAGTGATTTCACTAAGCCATCCTTGTGACACTGCCGTGATTGGAATATTCCAACCTGTACCTGGAATCTGCTGCTGCCCTGTTCATCACTCGTTCCTCAAAAGACGAGTCTTCTTTGAGCTCTTTTCACTGACTCGTAAAATATGAAAAGTTTGCCGAGTTTTGGCCTTCCAGCTCGTTAAACAACCGGAAGAGCTATCCCTCCTCTAGATTTTAATCTTTTTGGACCTGAGGGATTATTGCACAAAAAGATCGAGCGCTTGTTTTGTTCGGCTCGTTAAAAGTACCGAAAACTCATCCCTTCTGTATTGTTTTATACTTTTTCGGACTTAAGGGATTAGATGACGAAAAAGGAATTTTGGAGTTGACTTTATGTACCTTTTCAGACTCTCTAAAAATGAAAAGGACCGAGTTATCCTTGTCGTTAGACTCGTTAAATTCATTAAATAGCGACAAACTTGTCTTTAGACGAGAATGAGTTTCCCTATCGCTAGGCTCGTTAAAACATAGCGATGGGCTTCTCCGAAGGGCAGGTTATAGAACAAGCATATGTTATCCTCCTCAAGCTTGACAAAAATAAAGAGGTACTGGTCAGCAATGACTGGGGAAAAATTGGGAGAACCTCACAGCTTTAATGGTAGCAAGTTGCTCTTGAACATGACACTTTGTCCTCCGTATCACATCGGGTTGGGTTGTTTCATTCACCGGTCTCATCACCATGGTCCTCGCCACACCATCCACAGTTGGGGTAATGCTACCAATCCATCACATCAGTGTCGTTATATGTTCAAGAGATGTTGTTCTGCAAAGAGTCAACCGTGTCCCATCCACTGCCATACATTGTCCTTCATCCATTTCATGACCGCCACCCTAAATCATACATCACAGTTTGTTTTCACCTCATCACAATCACTAGCTCCGTTCCATGTCAATGATGTGGGATTCATTAAGGCCCTCCTTTGATGGATCGCTCCTTGTCGACATCAGCTCATTATCCAAGGAGTTGATCTAGGAACAACCCCTTCAGTACTTTGAAGCTTGCATGCCTCAATGGCAAGTTTCTCACTTCCGGCGACAGGTATACATCAATGACCTTCGACCAGAGGATTTTGCATGGTGGTCGACACCAAGTCCTTTATTCCCACCATGTGAATTGTACTGCTGTACCTTGGGGGTCATCATCCTTATCGGTGATTCCTCTCACGCTTGTTAACGGTTTACATCATTGACCGGTAATCAAGCGATGTATTTCCATGTTCGACTTCAAGAAATTCTCACATGGATCGACTTGTACATCGAGTGAAGATCGGAAGAGATTGAAGACCCCGGATCTAGTTTCATCCATCCGGGCTGCGATATATATTCAGGATATAAAGACATTTGATATGTACATCATTGCAGCAGATGATCATCCTTCTCAAAGGATGATAATTTCAGCAGAGAATTATCAGTCTACCATCAGACGATCGTCTGTTCTATGTACCAAAATGAATTTATAAAGCTGAGCATGGGAATGCCCGCCTCAGCTAGATCATGAAAAAGTATGAAAAATAATGTATTGTATTGTATCTTATTACAGGACACTTCTCAGCAGATTGAATGAACTTTGGATCCTCCTAATAAAGCATTTCACCCGATAAACGACCTCATACTTTAGGGGGCATCTGTTATAGACAATTTTGTGCCTTGCAGCATCAGGCATGGATTGTCAATAATCCAAGGGATCCAAAGTCCCTAAACATGATGTTCCTACCCCTAGAGGAACAAGGTCAGCAAACCAACAGCTCTCAGATCAGTTCTCCACCTGAAAACACTCAAAAACAAGCAATCCTGAAATCAAAGCAGGTGCTCCACTAGGCTTCTGCGCTGAAACTCAACTCCTCCATGGTGTACCTGCGTTGCAAAGCAGGTAGAACAAAGGCCACCTGCGCTGAGCGAGATGGGACAAGTGGCACACTGAGTCATTGCTCTGGAATCTTCCAAAAATGACACTTGGATCAGGAATTTCGCCTTGTGATGAGTCAGAGGCTCTGTTTCTCCAAGTGGAAGCAAGGTTCTCCAAGTGGACTCAAGAACTGAAGATCAACTGAAGAGAGAGAGGACACAAGGCAGCTACACATCAGTTGCAAGCTGACTCATCCTTTCTCAATTCATCTATATATTGAGCTCTCTCCTATGAGCTCAGGAGGCTGGAATTTTGTGCAAAGTAATGATATGCTGTTGGTTTCACTATAGAGCTATTGGTTGATTGCTTGAAGGAGGTGAAGAGGAGAAATTCTTTCTGCTGGGAGGTGTTGCTGGATTGGGGCCTTCAATGGTTGTAACACTCTCAGAACTTTACTTCTTCCATTAATAAAAGCTATTGAGGTTCTTCTATATGCACTTGTTTCAATGATGTGTTGTGATAATTGTATATTTGATTTATGCTAATCCTTGAATCAGTTATGATTGCATGCTTCTTGTAGTTTCCTTCTTTGTTATTTTGCAGGATCTCATTGTAGCTGGGCCAGCAAAAGAGCAAGGAGCTGGGAGCAAGCAAGCAAAGAGAAGAGTTTGGATTCGACATTAAGCGCAAGGCAACGGTTAGTGCATTTCTTCATTCTCTCTTGCTTTCATAAAGAAGTAAACCTTAAGTAGTTTTCTTTACAGTTGTTGCTGAGGTACTATCACCCTTAGAGTGGGATAGGGTCATCCGAGTCGGATACTTTTCCCTACAACAGAAGGGATTTTTCTGGATCCCATTAAAGTCACCCACAATAGTGATATTCTCACCCACAATGTCCTTAAAGATGATCCTACCTACAACAAAGAGGGCATCAGGATTATAACGATCATCAGGATGATCACCATAAAACCCAGTAAAACCAATGACACACTTCACATTGTTCATGGTCACGATAGATATAAATATGCCCTTCACATAACCTCCTCTGCATGTAGACGTCTTTACACTGATAGTTGTTTCTCTGTTGATTACAAGAATAGATTCTACATAAATATTTGTGATCCCTCCAGACATTTCACCACCCAATGCAAGTCCCGCACTTGTATGACGTTGACTATCTATGTGGCGGATAATAATGTTGAAACTAGGACGACCAAAAGCAATACCATACTCATCCTATCCACTCTTTATCGCAATTGAGTCATCACCGGTGTTGATGCAACAATATTCTATGCAAACATCATTGCAGGAATCTGTCAAATAATACATCACAATGAGAAATCAACATTAGAGCCACTATGGCAATGTAGTGTATAAGGCAGTAACAAATAATCAACAAGTTTCTTCTATGTTGTTCAGAAGTATAATTTTAATGTGACAGCAACAAAATCAGTTTATAATAGGACAACCATAAAATTAGTGAATTGAAACTGTATGGGGAGGGTCCCAATCATTCCTCCTAATCACCCAGAATAAACCCAAGTTACATAGAATTAGAAGGTTAACTTCATAGATAACTGATCGAAGGTGACATGTTCTTTTCTTTGGATTGAGGCATTCTTTTCTTTAAATGGACAAATTATCTTCTCTAATGCATTATTTCTTTCTGTATGGATTTTGGCTTGGTTATGGTCAAATTTATTTCAACCTGTCCTTTGTCCTTGTGGGAGGAGGACTTCATACCCATTTGGCTAGATAAGTACAGTAAAGGCGTTGATATCTTCAAGAAAAGTTCAAGATGGTTCCTAGTGATATCTCCCCTTGCACAATGTATACTCTAATAAAAGAATCTTAATCTTAAGCCAATGGAAGCTTCTAATAATTGAAAAAGCCAAAGTGTTCTAGTACACAAGAAATGCCATTGAATAGTACATATTTGTAAGGTAGAATTTCAAACCTTAAAATAACGATGTAAATCTAGGAAAATTAATCCATATGGGACTTACCTTGGATGGCAGTGAGCTAGGAAGCAAGTGCTTTTAAAAAGAAATTGAAGATTTAGTCTTAGGAGTGAAGACCAATGAAACATTAAGATTTTCTGAAGGTGATTATTAATTTGCATCACAATGGCCAGCTCACATAAGTTTGTGGATGAATCACCACACACAAAATTTCTGTGATCAACTTCCATGAGGATTAACTAATTGTGAAAATATTGCACTTGCAGTTGCACCTTCTGAGCCTTCTTCAATTACAACATCACTACCCGTCTTAATAGTACTATCACAAAAAATCTATTCCTCAGAAAATTGTAAGGGAATCTCTGAAAGACGATTAGTATTGCTTTCATTTGATCATCTAGCATTGCAGTTTCCTGAAGTTGAAGGGCATATTCTAAGTTCCACAACACATCACCCATAGTTGGCCTGTCAATACCCTGGTCAACCAAACACTTTTCAGTTGTCTCCCCAAGCTTTCTTAGGGAGTTAGGATTGATTGTATTTACAAGATGATGATCAATAATTTGGCCAAGCATGCCTCTCCTTTGCCAATGCATTGCCCACTCTGCTATATTGACTTTCTCGCTAGGAAGAGAAGGATTGATGGTTGACCTTCCACATAGCACCTTCATTAGCACTTCTCCAAAGGAGTAGACATCAGATTTTTCTGTCAACCACTGCCTTTTGAAGTACTCAGGGTCAATATATCCAAAGCAACCTTTGACTGCAGTACTCACATGGGTTTCATCTAGAGCAGGTCTAGTCTTTGAAAGCTCGAAGTTTGCCACCTTTGCCACAAAATTCTCTTCCAACAAAATGTTCATTGTATTTACATCATAGTGAATGATTCACTTCTCTACTCTTGTGTGAAGATAGTGCAGGCCCATGGTAGCCCCTATGCATATATCAAACCTCTGCTTCCATGACGTAGGAGGAAGATATGATCCATACAAATGGCTCCTAAGAGGTCCATTGACCATGTATTCATAAAGCAAAATCACCTCATAATTGTCCTCACAATAGCCAATAAGAGAAACTAGAGGACAATGGCAGAGCTTAGACGACATTTCAATTTCAGGCCGAAATTTTGCCATACCTTGTTCACCACTTCTATTTTCACGTTTTGTAATCCTCAAATTTATGCCTTACATCATTTTCTTTGCAACATATAATGCAACTATCTATAAATAACCGTGAATAAGAAAAGTCATTTTCATCTTCTTTATTTATTTATTTATTTTAATGTATTTATTACTTCGACCAAAACTCATTCAAAAGTTGTAATATATATATTATTTAGAAAAAAAACATTAATTTTTAATGTATTAATTATTTCCGGTAAAACCCGTTCGGAGGCGATATATATATATATATATATATCTATATATATATATATATATATATATATATATATATATATATATATATATATATATATATAAGTAATAACTAGCATTTGCACCAGATGTTGCAAAGAAAATGTCGTAAGGCATAAAGTGCAGAAATCCATTATCCCTGTAGTGTGTGCATTATTCAACAAGGTGGATCTCTCTAAATTTGTTGCAAACATTTATGTTGTTGCATTGCTAATTTATTTAGAATCTACTACTACCTCCTCTTCTTGGAATATTAAATTTCTTATCACCCCATGATGACAATCCCTCTAATTATTGGCATCACAATTTTTTCCACTTTAGTGGCTTTACCTTCAACCTAAAGAAACATGAATTTGAGTCACTCAATTAAAAAGAAATTGTTAAATTGCTATTTATCAGGTTTTCAGTAAAAACAATTAATAACTCATATTTACAACACTTTAAATATTTACAACCTTTTAAGTCTTGTATTTATAACTCATATTTATAACCCTTTAAAATGAAACTAACTATCTATATTTTATTAATAATAAAAAGAATCTTCTTTATAAAATTGACACTCACATGCTACTCCTATATATTTATCTTATATTTAATATTCAATGCTACTCCTATATATTTATCTTATATTTAATATTCAGTGTCTATCAATTGAAAAACGAATATGCTACTCCTATATATTTATCTTATATTTAATATTCAGTGTCCATCAATTGAAAAAAGAATATGTAGGCATAACTTTTCTATACACAAATCTATTCCAGCTTGTGCCATGTACAATTAAATTTGTCATGTTTCCTATCATGTATGTAGTCAAACCCAAATTATATAACATGTAGACGATTTCAAATATCATTTCTCTCGTATTTTCAGCATGCGGGTCTCCATATCCAAAAATGGTCAGAATCGTAATGGAAAAATAGATTGCAGTAATATAGAGAATCCAAAGGCTTTGTTTCATAAAATATGGAAATGCAGCACCAATCCATGTCCTACTTGGATCATGATATCTAGCAGCAAGCAGATATGAAAGGCATCCAGCATAGTGAACTGCAAAATGAAATTATTGGTGTTAACTTACACAAACAAGCTTAAAACAACATGTCCAGAAATAGTTGAGTCGGATATTCTTCTCTGGTCTTGAGAATCGAGTACTGATCTGGAGTGTTGAGAACAGGGCACTGAAATAATTGAGTTGGAAGCATTTTTTCTTGGAAAGTTTCGTGCCTCAAATCTCCCAAGTATTGGAAGAGTCAAAGTATTTGATACCAATGATTAAAATTTCATATGAATAGCATTTCCTCTTTGTCCTAATTAACAATGTTGTTCTCATTCTGGAGGCGATAAAAAACTACCTGTGTATTTCTCAAAAGAAAACCCTCTTTCAAACTATATTGTTGTGTCTTCTCCAAATCAAAATCTTCTTTCAAACTAGATTGCTTAGCAGAATCAAGAAAAGATAGTAACATGTCTGAATTAAGAACAAATAATAGTTGTCCACTCAAAACTACCCATTCCTTTGAAGTCCAAGTTCAAAACTATTTGGTCCTTTGAAGTCCAACAGAACATGGAAGATATGACCATAACCCCTTCCTCCCTCCAAGTTACTAAGAACACTGCCACAGGTGCCACAACTCATTAGAATCATAAGAAATAAGCACTTTATCTACCTCAAATCCAAAGGTATTTGATGGGAGCAAGCAAATACCCATCCTTGGGAGCAAGCTATCCAGTCGATGCAAATTTTGAACACAATGCATAACTTAGATCCGATAGTATTTGAAGCATATCCTTAACAGAATGTAGTTCAACAAATGCGAACTTCAATATGAACATGTTGCAAACTTGTCAAAAATATAGTACAGGGGGGCAAGATCCAAGAATCTTCTTTAGTCAGGCAAATAAGCTACCATATTTACTGCACTTTATACTGCTTGCAATTGCACGACTTCCTTAGTTGACATGGTTGTATGAACTGGTTGCAAACTTGTCAATAACATAATACAGGGGGAAAAGAACCAAGACTCTTCTTTAATCATGCAAATAAGCTACCATATTTTCTGCACTTTATATTGTTTGCAATTACACGACTTCCCTAGCTGACATGGTTTTCAGAGTTTCTTTCCTGAGAATCATCAATCCATATCAGATGCATTCACAATCAAAGCCCCTTGCGAATTTGGGTATAGAATTTGTGCCATCTACCCTTAAACCTAAACTTATGTGTTACCAATAATAAAAATATACGCATGAACTAACCCCTCGGGGATTGTTTTTCCAAGCAATACTTTGCAGGGAAACCTATTGGATGCTTGTCCACTTTGGTGGATAGTGTCCCTAGTGAGCCTTACCCAGGAGGAACTGAATAATACGCCTGTGGGCATGAAATTAGCCAAGTGCCCAGCAACATCTCCAACAACTAGTTCAATTAATCCCTGGCGTTCTATCAAAAAATCCTAATCTCCGAGGGATAAACCATTTGGGGTAGAAAAACTAAGCCATCTGTTATCACTGAAAAGTCTGTTGTAAAATTTTTTTTAGCCTAGCTTAAAGACAGGGTGTTTTCGCAGCGCATAAATCCGTTAGCAGTTTCGCAGCGCCATCTGTTTTAGTGATTTCGTAGCGAAAACACTGACCTTGCACTGGCTGCGCTGCGAAATTGGGAAATGACAGATATTTAAGGTGAATTGATGGAAACACTGCAGGAAACGAGGTTTATCAAACTGTTATATGTGGGCCTGTACTCCATTGAAGGAAGAGGATGATATGGTTCGTTTGCAATATGCATATTCTCATTGTTGTCACTTCATTGTTTCTGGCAAACGCTGGGGCTATAGCTTATGAGATTTCTGATTATATTGTCACTTCATACTGAGGAGATCATGGGACCTGTATTATTCCTTGCAGACTTGCCGTTGTCTGCATATGCTTTGAAGGGGAACATTCCAGTGGTAGTTTTACTTTGCGCTCACAGCTGTTGTGGCAGGTTCTCATGATCACCAACGGAGGTCCATCAAAACTCTGTTTCATACCCAAGTCTCAAAATCGTGGTCCTTTTTGAAACCAATGCTCGATCAGAATCGGTTTATGAGAAGGCTTCTTTTCGTCGACTTATTCCAAGTTGTCGTTGCCTTGTGTCAATTGAAGGTTTTTACGAGTGAAAAAAGGATGAAGCGAAGAAGCAACTATTCTATATACATTTTCAAGATAAAAAGCCCCTTGTCTTTGCAGCTCTTTATGACACATGGCAAGATTCTGAAGGAGGAGTATTCTTTACATTTACTCTTTCGACTACACGTTCCTCTAAGGCGTTGGCGTGGCTTCATGATTGAATGCCTGTTATATTGGGGACGGAGGGCGCAATTGATGACTTGTGGAATGACATTTCTGGCTTTACAGTTGAAACAGTTACTCAGCTATATGAAAGAATTGTTGTGTCCCAGTACCAGCTTTCAAGAGGAGCCATAAAGGACCGCATGTTCATACAACTAATGAAGATGATGTACATTATTGTGAGACAAGATTTCATTCTTGTGGCTATTTTTGCCGACTTCCGATCGATCACCCTGGTTCGCGTAACACAGTGCATGGCAATATGAGAAATGTTAAATTCATTTCAGAATCATAGGAGATTGATATTGTTGGCAGAAGCCAAGAAGCGATGGCTATGGCCATGACTGTACTACGTGTGTGTCTTAGTTTTTTTATTCATGTCCTTAATGCAGAACAGTCTCTGCGTATCCGTCTGCCTTCATAAGATGATGCCAGCAAACCAATTTTGATTATACATCCAGGAGAGCTGGACAAGACAAAGTTTGGTGTCTTTAACTCGGGGTTAAAGGGCAAGACGATATTCACGAGTACAGAGAGTTCGTGTGCCCGGGCTAGCAAGCTGATCTTTAGCACAGAATTTGAAATTTCTTGGGGGAATTGGGTTCCTATCATCTAAATCTTCAGATTCATAAATAAATCACAGATTTTAACTGCCAGGCAATTTCCAATTGTATTTGTGAAAAGCATATACTTAAAATATTATGATTCTAAAAGAATGGTCTTCAGACTGTAAGGAAAGGAATATGATGTAAGACAAAAAATAATTGGAGCCAGAAGGGACATTCTCTATGTCCAATTCCATTGCAGGGTGGCATTTTTGAGTGGGAGGCTCGTTCTGAACTTTGAAGACTAGATAAACGCATAAGAGGACTGCGTGAGTAAACTTTTCAAGGAGATCGAGAATCCATGCCGGTTTTGTTTGGAACAAGCATTGTTTATACAGCTTAGGTTGTTGTTTGCGTTGCAAAGAATGAAGGGTAACTTGATTTGGAAATAGGAGTTAAGTGAAAACATGGATGACTCAACTAGTAATTCAATCTCATGCACGAGTCCAGAGCTAAGAAATGTTAAGGGAAAGAATTTGGCATCCAGAAAACCTTTTTTTGGTTGCATCATTTCCTAAAGCTCTTTTGCAGAATGCGGTTGCGCCTTTCATTTCTTTGAAGCAAGTCAAAGTAACAAGAGAAACTACAGGTCAATTTGTTTTCTTTCTATTGAAAGTTGCAGCTTTAGAGGTGGTACGAAGGACTTCTGAAACAAAATTTCCAGTAGTATGGAAGGGTATACAAGGACTTGGGTTGCTTAAATGCCCACCTTTTAGCTGGTTGCAGAGGTGGACTCCATTCAGACTTCTTGCTAAGAGCACACAGGAATTCTCAAGGCCAGTGTTGTTTCTTTCAATTGCTACCACATTTCTGGGTCAGTCCAAGGATTGTGACTTGTCTGCAGATTCTCAAGCAAATCATTTACCAACTACAGATTCATTTGCTACGGAACAAACAGAGGTTATTGTCAGCAAATTAAAAAGCTTGTGTTACTTGTTGTTTCAGATTTAAAGAGGGTTTAGTTGCACTCCTGTAACAGAGGTCGATTGATTTCAGTTGGTATAGGCTGAATTATTTAGAGTAATTATGCCAAGTTTGGAGAGGCCAAGTTGGGTTTTTCCTAAAGCAACTCACTTATAGCCAAATTTACCATAATTTGTGCACTGAAAGGCAGTTTGATCTCAAGCCATTTGTCACCATTAGAAGCAAGGTTTGAATCAGTTAAGAAGAGGGCCGAACTTATGTCTTGAAGGTCAAAATTCTTCAGCATATGAATCTCAGGAGGGTTGTGAGTTCCCTTGGAGGCCAAGACAAGGCGCAGGCAAACTTGTGGAGTTGTGGACAAAGGATGTTATAGACTATTTCCAATGCATTCTAGATGAATCCTGTCTAAATGATGGCACTGTTTCAACACTGTACAATAGAGAGAGCCTGCAAATGCTCTTGGGTGTATCTGATCAACATCAAGGAGTTGACTCTTCCCAAACAGCAGCTATTCAATTTTGTGAGGAGTTTAGAGGAAGACTGTGTTTTTTTTAAATCACACAGCAGTTTCGTAGCGCGCTACGAAACTGCTGTAGGTGATGTTTTCGATGCAGAATAAACAGTTTGACCGGGAATGTTAGAAGAGAGACACCTGTACATCAATACAGCCTACAGCTCATCTGGAGACATGGTGTTTGGTAGCAGCGTTCCATACTTTGAGTGATTAAAGAGTTGGGAACATGCTGCTACATTTTCGGAGGATGGTAGGAGACAGGGACCTTAAAAATAGGTGCTTTGATCCTGATGATAAATGATCCATCAGCGCTTACAGGAATCCAAAGTCAGTGTTCCTTGCATCTGTAGCTCAATCATCTTGAGCCTAACCAACAAAAGACAGCTGTCAAAGATCAAGAAAGGAATCAGGCATACGAGGAGATGAAGTTAGAATTTTAGTGTGATTAGGACTCTTTGTAATTACAACACAATACCTTATGTATTTAATAAGTTTGTTTAAAAATAGATAAAGTTAGTTAATGATAGACCATCGAGCTCCCCTCATGCTGGAGGAGGAGACTCAAGGTAGTTTTAGTTTTGTTTTCCTATATATAGGAGAAACTCTGATGTAAATGGGGTTGGAGATTTATAAAAAAAAACAGAGTTTTTATATTGGCTTATGTAAAAGACTTTTGACAGTAATAGAAAGATTACTTTTTCTTCCCAAGATTCATCTTGTGTTCAAAGGCTCAGAATATATGTGGTGTTGTCTTTATCCTTTCTGTTTTACAGCTCAATAGACATGCAATCACTCTGAATTCACCTAGTGCTCAGACTTCCTGTGTATGTTTATGAGTTGAGGTTCTTTTTGAGAAATGTTCTGAGTATTTAAACATTATATGCCTTGGCTTCCATGATTGAGTAGTTAATAGTTTACTGCAGAGGTGTTTGACTCCATGAGCCCAATGGTAGAAGTGTTACTTTGTTGTTCCAACCAGCTTATTTTCGTGTACTGTTTGAAGAGTTAGCCATCTTTTATTGTTATTAATGCATATCAAAAATCTGTGAGAGAGCCCTCTCTGACTAAGGAGGCTAAGCCTTAGTCTAAAGCCTGGTTTGAAATAGTTGCATGAGATCTTGCTAAGTAGCAGCCCTTAGTACACGATTTTGTGATAACACCATCAAATATCTCATTCACCATCTTTTTCTTGGATATACAATGGATCCAATGATCCAATATAGCATCATCCATAATCATCCACTTAGCCTTCACTTCCCTTTCGTCATGAGTTGTCAACTGCTATAGATCTATAACCAGAGTCACAATATCCTTGAGATTATTCTCTTCTAGTACAAATGTAACCCTCACCTTTCACCATAATAAATTTGAGGCACCATCCAATCTGTCTTCACACCTGAGGCTAGCTGCACAAACTCCCTAATCTAAAAAATAGTTTGAATTTCTTTTGATAGACTGATTGCTATTCCTTTCTCCATCCAATCTGTCCTCACACCTGAGGTTGTCTGCACAAACTCCCAAATCTAAAAAATAATTTGAATTCCTCTGATTTCTATACCTTTCTCCCTACGTTGCAAATTCCTAAGAATCACAATCACATAAATAACTTTGATACCATGTTGAAATTGGATTGAGGAAATAGGTGGTTCAGTTTTGTTTTACTGTGGGTATTTTTTATAACCTCTTGACTACAAAATGGTTTTAAAATATGTTGCAATTCTTTCAATTGGCTAAAGAGAATGCTCACCATTCTTCATGTATATTGTAAGTAATTTAATTGCATTTTTTCACAATACGTATGAGCATAGATAAGTATCTCCATTCCCTTTGTTATAGTTTTCTATAATAAATTAGGAAAATAAAACTCTATGCTCAATTATATTGAGATATTTGTGTGATCATATAAAATTCATGTTAAGAGTACCAAGAAGACCGATGCATCCATATGAGTCCACCTGTTCTGGACTCTATTCTCTAACATGAAATCTAGAATCTCTTCTCTATACATACTCGTTAAATACGTGTAGCGGAATTTTCCCATTTTCCCTAAGATCATGAATTGCAATGTAGTAGAATTTGCTCATTTTTTCTAAGATCATGAATTGCAATGCGACACTCAAGGTGCAGGCATTAACAAACTGTTGATACAAAACCTCATGCTACTCTACGAGTCTAGTTAAGATTGTTAGCTGGAAACTCAAGTTGGATAACCATGCACATACTTATATATAAGCAATCAAGGATCTCGGATTTATAAATTAGTTTTAACTAGTTTAGATATTCATACCTCTGTAGATCCTCCAAATGCAGAATTGTGGGGGTGTAGGATATTGCAACCTTATGGATGGACGGGATTTGTCAAATCCTTTGGCCTAAGAAAATCAAATATAGTTTGAACTATTGAATTCTCCAATAGGTTTAGATCAGCCAGCCTTATCCCATAAAAATATCTGGATGCAGCCTAGGGCTCCTGTAGAAATCACTGGAACTTGATGGTTCATTCAATAAATCCTAATGAAAATAAACATGTGCATAAAATCTACTTCGTAATAAAATTGAAACACTCTTTGACTTATCATTTATTTTTGAATGCAACATTGATTATGAGCATTATGAATTGTAATGCTGGGACTGCCCAAGAGTCTGGAATGTAGAAGGAGACAAGTTTACAGTAAAGAAACCAACTGACTTAGTTTTGTGATTTCAAAGTAATGTATGTGCTACTAATGCCTGGGGTAAAACAAACAAGTCATTTGGAATGAGACATGTCATTTCTGTACTTCAAATTTTCCAATGTGACTAAAACATATAGTGAAACAAATGGTTGTTCCAAATTTATTTGTAAATGAAATGCAAACATTCTAATATTCATGCTTATTATGTAATGAATCTCCTAACAAGAAGATACTAAGAGCATGAATAATCACTTTCCTTTAAAAAAAATTAGCTTGCCTGCTCTGTTTTACCCTTGTCTTTGTCTGCTAGTATGTCCTGCAAAATGAAACAAAATTTCAATGTTATTCTAGCGCCACATCAACATTTACAACTCTTTGTTGCAGTTCTTTGTTTGAAGACACATTCGGCAAAAGAAATAAAGTGAACCACCTAAAAGTTCTGAAATTTTGGACTCTGTAACATTCAGAAAGATACCTACCACAACACCAGACACTAACACATAAAAATCTGTGGGTGCTTCATTCATTAAAATGACATCTTCCTTTGGGGGGAAGTAATTTGCCTTCATCTCTGAAACCTTCCAAGCATAAAGTGACTATTAGGTTATTTTTTCCTCAAAGTTGTTGTACTGAAGCCCACTAGCAAAGACAAAAAATAGGGTCTCTTACCATAATTGGACAATACTTACCAACTGGAAAAGAAAATCATGTGACACTCCTTGGAAAAGTTGATATGTTTGTTGTGAATAGCTTTTGCTAGCTTCCATTACAATATCTGAAGATATTGGACAATCCTAACTCAGAAATTAATCAACAAACAACATGCAGAGTGGGAGACATAGATGGCAAGGTATTTTTCTCAGGCACAAAACTGGACAATCATAGACCCGAGGAGAGAAATGGTAAGTTTAAAAGTCATGATGCAAAACTGAAACACCAGCTACATTGATCTGGAGTTTTGAAGTGTGGCACTGTAGGAAGAATTTGTGTCGAGGAGACATTCATGAAAAAATTGCAAGTGTGCTTGATATTGCAAGTTGAATGCCAAAATTGCAGTACTTCAGTTCTAATCTATGATAAGATTTGTGCCAAGAATCCATGATAGACACAATAGGAACCCCCTCTATGTGATATTCAAGGTTGTGAAGAGTACTGTGATTGTAGAAAATGTATGGAAAACCGTGGAAAAATGGATAAAGAAGCTGGAGTGGGAAGGTGCTGCATGCATGTCTATTGACCTGCTAATAGGAGAAGAGAACAATTCATGTGCTATGGATTCCTAGAGTAGCTTGGAGGTGAGATTTTGAGGATAATTTTGAATAAAAGGGACACCAAGGAAGCTGGAATTGCAGAACTCCCAAAGTAGTTAATCTGAGGTTTTGATACTAACTGATATTAGTACAGTCAACAACAATGCAAAATACTTACAAATGTGAAAAAAAGAATGTGAGTTATAAAAGAATATCGTTGTAACTATGCATGATGTACACTCTATATTGTATTAGGTATTTATGAAAGCACAAAATTGGTGGAGAGTGATCATCTTTGGCCAAGATTCTCAGGGTCACAAAATAAAAATTATAGAGTTAGGTGAGTGATCATTGTTGACCAAGTCATACATGATATATTCACAATGAGGTGGGCGGGATACAAAATATAAAAATCCATTTCTATACATATTTGGTTTAAGTACACTAGGAATTAGTGACCAAGTCTCATCAGTACCTCCTTCTCTTTCCATTCAGGATTGCCTCCAACAATAAGTTAAACATAGTGGAGATTAAGTTAAAAAATAATGGCATATGTGTGTCATGGATGTTACTAAAAATTATCCATAACAAAACTTAACAACTTCTGGTTCAAAGGGCAGGAATTCTTTAGTCTCATTCACCTTAATTTAACTAACACTCGGAAGTGTGAATTGGCTGTAACAACTCCACACATTTTCAGAGTCATGGGGAGATGTTTTATGTTGATCAATTTTTCCTGTGATTGCAGTCATAAAGTTGGTGAAAAAATAGATACGGGAGTTGAAGGTACATCTTTTTGAAATGACTATGTATTAGCTGAAGGTACAGTAGCTAAACAGGGGAGATTGTGGAATCCATAAGAAACTCATAATATGCAAGCAATTGAAGGGCTATCTTTGTAAAAAAAATAAAAAACAACCATGCAGAAACAAATTGAACCATTTCACATCCTGCTCACAAACTCAAACTAAACAATTTTTAGACCCGTGCCTTCTGTTAGTGGATATCACAATCAGACTTTTCAGAACATTAGATACCTCAGTGTCAGACAAGGGATGAACAAAGAGGAATCCCAAATAAAATGGAGACTTCTGACTTATTTTAAGTTTGATACATTATAAGTGCTAAATGCTTTTTCTAACCCTAGCGTCGCTTCTGATCCTTAAAGAATTCCACAATGTTCTGATTTTTATTGAGAGCTGAGAAAGTGTTAAAACATGGGTACAAACTCATAACGTTAAAGAGGAGTATACTCTGAATATAAGATTTATCCCACGTGTCTATCTAGTCCTGTCAGCAAAGCTAAAATAACTGATCTTACCATTGGTTTAGGAGCCTATAATACAATTGGATGGATATGACCTCAATTACATCTCGAAAACATGGGAAGACAATCATATGGTTGGAAATGATAAACTTACATAAAGTTGAAAAAAGCGAATGCCTGGTCCAGTTGAAGCAACCTCTTCAATACTTGATGTAGCCCATGAAGAAAGCGTCTACAACAAATATGTCCAAGCCTCAATTTTTATCAACACAACAAACTATTTCAACATCCAAAATCAATATAATTTCTTAAATCCTTAATAGCTAGAAGGAAATTAAAACATTCAGAAGATCGATCCCACAAAGAGAAGACCGATGCCCAAACCATTATAGTTCCAGTAGCTCTTGCAGTAGCATACTCTCCTCTAAAAGATGATGGATTGACTTTCAAAAAATATATGCATCAAAATAGGATGTTAACTGTAATACAATAATCTAATGCATACCTTTGGGATGAGCCATCTTTTGCATGGCAGTTGGAGCAATCATAATAGGCATTGATATCTTGAATCCCAACACAGTGGTACTCAGATCCACCTTTGTTACATCAACCAATATACAGGGACGAAACCTGATACATACAACATCAACCAAAATCTTTGTAATAATGTCAATTCCCCTGATGCTTGTAATGAAAGAGGTGCCATAATGTTCAAAAGTTTGGCCCAAGACAGGGTGACTTTTCAACCAAAATCTTTGTAATAATGTCAATTCCCCTGATGCTTGTAATGAAAGAGGTGCCATAATGTTCAAAAGTTTGGCCCAAGACAGGGTGACTAAAATTGAAAATTATAGCTATTCAATGTTTATCTAATCTAATTGCAGTCATAAAGTTGGTGAAAAAATAGATACGGGAGCTGAAGGTACATCTTTTTCAAATGACTATGTATTAGCTGAAGGTACAGTAGCTAAACAGGGGAGATTGTGGAATCCATAAGAAACTCATAATATGCAAGCAACTGAAGGGCTATCTTTGTAAAAAACAAAAAACAACCATGTAGAAACAAATTGAACCATTTCACATCCTGCTCACAAACTCAAACTAAACAATTTTTAGACTTGTGCCTTCTGTTAGTGGATATCACAATGAGACTTTTCAGAACATTAGATACCTCAATGTCAGACAAGGGATGAACAAAGAGGAATCCCAGATAAAATGGAGACTTCTGACTTATTTTAAGTTTGATACATTATAGGTGCTAAATGCTTTTTCTAACCCTAGCGTCGCTTCTGATCCTAAAAGAATTCCACAATGTTCTGATTTTTATTGAGAGCTGAGAAAGTGTTAAAACATGGGTACAAACTCATAACGTTAAAGAGGAGTATACTCTGAATATAAGATTTATCCCACGTGTCTACCTAGTCCTGTCAGCAAATCTAAAATAGAATGAATTTTCACTACCTATTTCTAATGTCAGACTCCCTCCGCCCAAGTCGAGGTGTGTCCACAGTCAGTGCAATTGTGTCCACAGTCAGTGCAATTGCCTTAAAACCAGCCCTCTCCACTCTTCTAACAAGTTGTGCAACAACATTCCTATTCTTGTAAACCTGCCAGCAATGACATCTAAATTTTAACACCACTCATACATCCACATTTAGTAAACCCAACGCAATATAACTGATCTTACCATTGGTTTAGGAGTCTATAATACAATTAGATGGATATGAACTCAATTACATCTCAGAAAACATGGGAAGACAATCATATGGGTGTAAATGATAAACTTACATAAAGTTGAAAAAAGCAAATGCCTGGTCCAGTTGAAGAAACCTCTTCAACACTTGATGTAGCCCATGAAGAAAGCATCTACAACAAATATGTCCAAGCATCAATTTTTATCAACACAACAAAATATTTCAAAATCCAAAATCATTATAATATCTTAAATCCTTAATAGCTAGAAGGAAATTAAAACATTGAGAAGATCGATCCCACAAAGAGAAGACCGATGCCCAAACATTAAACACTGATGTCAATTTCTTAAACATGAGAGAAGGCATCTTGTAAGCAATTAAATAATATAAGGTGCAATAGAAGTATGGTTTGGACCTTAAAGATACTCACATTTGCAAAAGCCCTGCTCAACTTCTATAGCAAGTTAACAAGTGCGTGACTTTGAACAAGCTGCTTTCCAACACTATAAAAACCTTTGGTGGATGCTGTTACAGTCACCAACTTTCCATTGCAAAGCTTCACCTCAGGGGAAATGGCATGAGAAATATAAGAAATCTACAGAAGAAACAATTCAGTTCCTAGACATTATGGAGGTGAAGCTCAAAATTAGTGCAAGATTGGATAAGAAGTGCTCACGTCTATAGAAATTTGCAAAAGCCCTGCTCAACTGCTGTAGCAGGTTGACAAGTGCATGACTTTGAACAAGCTGCTTTCCAACACTATAAAAACCTTTGGTGGATGCTGTTACAGTCACCAACTTTCCATTGCAAAGCTTCACCTGTATATTAGGGGAAATGGCATGACAAATATAAGAAATCTACAGAAGAAACAATTCAGGTCCTAGCCATTATGGAGGTGAAGCTCAAAATTAGTGCAGGATTGGATAAGAAGCGCTCACGTCTATAGAAAAAAATCTCCAGGACGTTTGTCTTCAACAAATTGCCTTGTGGACTTCCTTATGACTGTACATCCCAATGTCATTAGTCACTAAAATACTATTCGTAATTCACTTTTTTTTCCCTTCAAAGTTCTAACTCATAAGCTCCAAAGAAAATCAACAAATTAAATTTGGCAATGTGCACATTGTTTGCCATGCTTCACAGTTCAAAATTTTCTAGAATCTTTGCATTACAATCAAATAAAGAACCATAGTTTGATGGCTTGAAGAGTACATGGAAAATCTTTCAACATCATATCCATATTTGTATGGGATATATGCATTCTCGTAATATTTCTATTATACACAAGATTGAAAACTACTACTTTCAAATTATAAAAAATTGCAGGGAACGGTATACTAACATTGGATAGGAGGCAAGAGATGTGAGAATGAGAAGAATTCATAGAACTGGCCAAGTTTAGAGGGAGGACACATTCCTGTCATATCCCCTTTATCTGTGGCCTCTTTGGCAGCAGCCATAGCTGCAATGGCCTCAGATTTCCCCTCTTTCGAGGATTTCTTTCTTCCTTCACCCTTAGAAGAATGTTGGTTTGAGTTCTCCTCTCCATCATTTTCTTTTTCACTAGCCTCAACCTTACCTTCAACTTTTTGAAAGGTCTCTGGTTTATTGTCTTTTCCATCCTTGTTTGCTTCTTTTCTTTCTTTATTGCTAGGTAAGATTTCTTTAGAGCAACATCGTTGTTTTGTTCAGCCACATTCTCTGTCATTGAGTGAGCTGATTCTTTTCCACCTCCCTGCCTAGACCGAGGTTCCCCTTGCTTTCCTGAAGAACCAAAGCATGTTGTACAGGAAACAATGTCCAGTAATCTTCTAATGTGTGCAACTGCATGCTCTTCAGTGTAGTCCTCTGCAAAGGAAAAATAAATGAAAATCATATATAGAGTATTATGCAAACTTTGAGTATAAACAATGCATATTCTTCTTTGCATATATATTTGAAGCACGTATGCAAGTAGAAATTCAGTTTAGATCACTTCAAAAAACAAGAGAACAATTTTCTAATATTATGATTTAACATTAATTCTGACCCCTTTTCAAGATAAAAGCATTTATATTTTAAAGAAAGGCAAGACAAAATTTCTAGCTATCTCCCCTGAATTGTTCAGATGGGGGAGCAGAGTTATTGGTTACCTTCTACAATAGTAAGGGCACAGGGCTTCAAGGTTGCAACATCTGATGAATCCCTCAACTTGTTGTCACGAACCTGGTATAATTCAAGTTTTTACCAAGTCATGGATACTTCAAGAAAACTAAGATGGCCAATGTTGCCATGGTCACACTTAAGCTTTACAAACTATTAATAGAACCAATTTCACTGTACATGGCTATTTCTATCTTGACACGAACACCTGTGTTGTTATTGCAAGTAGGGTCATACCACATGATATCTTGAACAAAACCAGTCAATTGTAATCCACCAGCCTGTCAAACAATCCCATTATTTAATGAACTTCTGAGCTACTGATTTTCTTACCTCATGGGATAAAGAATAGTTGGTCAGGTGGCATGTCTCCACATTCACAGCTAATAATCGGCATAAATCAAGAATACGGTCTGTGGAAATTCCCTGTTTCCATAAAACAAACATATATTAAAATCTACTGTCAAACCAAACATAACTATCCATAGGTCTGGATGCTGCAAGATTGGATTATATTCATCAAAATTCTTAAAGCTGGATCGAACATCTATGACAAGACTTATGTTACCACCTACCGTCATAAGCACTGGTTAATATCTTTTATGAGATAGCGTACCTTTAAAATAACTTGAGAATCATCTGGAGTGTTCACTATGACGTCTAGCACAGTCAGCAGGACTACAAGCAACAAATGATACCATATAGTCATTCGTTGCCACCATAACAATTTCTTATTTTTAAAAGCAAATGGAGACCTCATATTTGTATTGATATAAAAGTACTAAGATCATATGAACTTGTGAATAGCCAAGAAGCTGCCCATAGCTGGTCTTTGCCTTTTCAACCAATTAATCACATCGAAATCAGAGAGAACAACCACCGAAACGCAATGACAGGGCATCAGAGAGTAACCACAACACGGCCGATGCGATGCCACAACCAAAATAATTAGAAAAAGGATACAGAGTATTTCTTGAAAAAGGATACGAAGTATTTCTTGAAGATGTAAATCATAATATGACTCATCACAAATAATTTTTCTGAGATTCAGAAGGTTACAAGCAAAGGCAGGAACTCAACCCCAAGATTTCTCTAGGTGCTTCTCTATCCATTTTCATTCTATTCAAACACAATACTGAAGAATTATTTGAAATATCCCTCTACCAGGACTATTACAAACCTTCCAACTCAATGATCTGTCAATTTGACTTGCAACATATGATGACAGTCCAGAATCCGCTGTCTGCAAGAAAAAACCAACTTAAGGAAGAAGTCTGGACCTTGAATATAGGAAGAACTAAAAACAACATCCTTCTATTTAAAGAACTCGTAAAATGGAACACATACCTTCTCCATTTTCCCAATATCCAAACCTTCGAAATTCTTTAAGGTAAGATATGGAGGCAATGCGAATCTACATTTTTGACAAAGAAAAATCAATAGAAGTCAAAAACAATTATGGATCCAAAATTGAATCTCAACACAGAGGTGTGCCTTACTGTCTAGCATGTATGAGTGGGTATCACAATGAGACTTTTCAGAACATTAGATACCTCAGTGTCAGACAAGGGATGAAAAAGAGGAATCCCAGATAAAATGGAGACTTCTGACCTATTTTAAGTTTGATACATTATAGGTGCTAAATGCTTTTCCTAACCCTAGCGTCACTTCTGATCCTAAAAGAATTCCACAATGTTCTGATTTTTATTGAGAGCTAGATTGTTATCAACTAACCTTGGTGGCATTTCATATTATAGTGAATTTTCATTTGCCATTATTCCAAATAGTCTGCAGGCTTATTCAGAAGTATCCCACTGGCTTGGTAACTGCTCAAGTCCCTGAAATTGAAGCCATCACCAGTGAGGCTGATTTCTCCATGCCTTTTAGAATGATCGTGTATGAAACTGTATACCTTGAAAGTCTTTTCTATATTTTCTGAAGGATACAAACACCACGAATAAGAAAATGAAGGAAAGTGAAAGTTGCAGGTTTTTTTTGGATTGGAGCAATTCCATTTGCTCGCATAGTAGGAAAGATCCAGACTTGTAAATCCAAGAAAACAAGGGAAGTTTTCTCTATTTTATTTATTATTTTGATATTATATGGATAGATCTTGTTTTGTCAGGTTTCAGTCACAGTGCTTGGTAAATCTGGATTGCACAGTATGTTTACTCTACCTTATTATTTATGCGCATCAACCATCTTTCTGCAGAACATTCAGTTGCATGTGGCAGTGTTCTCTTCACAGTTTTTGTTTAATCGTAAAAACACTACCAATCCAAGAAGAAACAGAATTTGTTTCTATCAAAACAATGGAAATTGTAAGAGATCATTTCTTTGGATTGTAGCAATTCCATTTGCTTGCATAATAGGAAAGATCCAGACTTGTAAATCCAAGAAAACAGGGGAAGTTTTCTCTATTTTATTTATTATTTTAATATTATATGGATAGATCTTTCTGTGTCAGGTTTCAGTCACAGTGCACAACATCGTTGGTAAATCTGGATTGCACAGTACGTTTACTCTGCCTTATTATTTATGCGCATCAACCATCTTTCTGCAGAACATTCAGTTGCATGTGGCAGTGTTCTCTTCACAGTTTTTGTTTAATCGTAAAAACACTACCAATCCAAGAAGAAACAGAATTTGTTTCTATCAAAACGATTGAAGAGCTGTGAGTATTTCACTCCACTTCTAAGTCAACAATCAAGAAAAATTATTGATATATCTTGGAATGGAATGAGCAGATAACAAATAGACATGCCAAAGTTTCAATCATTTCTAAGGATGTTGACAACATTTGCAAGGTGCTATCCCATAACTCTAGGGCTTTCATGAAGTGGTTAGCACTAGAATATAATCCAGAGGATCTTCACTGAGTAGTGATCTTAGCAGCCAACACAGGGTTATAGCTTGCCCATGAAACACAAAAGGTAGAACAGAATTGGCGTACTCCATATTATCTAGCTTGGGGACTACCTAGATTTCTGAATAGCTAGGTTTTCTTGCTTCCTTGAAGCACCCCATCAATCTTGAAGAAAATAGTATGAAAATTGTATTTATTATTTTGATATTATATGGATAGATCTTGCTGTGTCAGGTTTCAGTCACAGTGCACAACATCGTTGGTAAATCTGGATTGCACAGTACGTTTACTCTGCCTTATTATTTATGCGCATCAACCATCTTTCTGCAGAACATTCAGTTACATGTGCCAGTGTTCTCTTCACAGTTTTTGTTTAATCGTAAAAAAACTACCAATTCAAGAAACAGAATTTGTTTCTATCAATCAATCTTGAAGAAAATAGTATGAAAATTGTTTGTACGAGGAGCCCGCCAGTCCTCTTCTCTAAATTTTCATCTATAGTCCAAAAAACCAAGAAAGGAAGACATAAAAAGATTGGGTATAAATTTACCTTATCTAGATGAGATTGAATCACTGCGCACGCCTGCGTATTCGAAAATTGACGCAGCTACCATTTCAGGTCTAAGTTTAACCTGAGATTTCAATAAGAGTTGCGTATAAACAGAGCTAATTGCATTTGATGTTTAATCATAAACCCAAAAAATAACAGAAAGACAGGTCAAAGAGATCGTACAAGAATTTAACAGAATTAAGGAGGGCGAGGATACCATTTCAAGTTTCAGTTTAGACAGGGAATTCGATTAGACTTGTATATAAACATCGCTAATTGTATGAAATTAAAAAATCCTTGATACTCTGAGACAAACTAAAATGGAAATACATACCCTGATGCCGAGCAACCATTCTGTAACAGATCGCAATTCCTGTAGCCATCCCGCGACAGACCGAAGTCCAGAAGTGGACCTGTGACAGTCCAAAGCATCTAGTGGTGATAATCCAAGCCCTTTTAAGGCTGAGCGAGACCTCCTGGAATCATCTCATGGGTCCTGGACAACATTTGCAAGGTGCTATCCTATAACTCTAGGGCTTTCATGAAGTGGTTAGCACTAGAATATAATCCAGAGGATCTTGAATGAGTAGTGATCTTAGCAGCCAACACAGGGTTATAGCTTGCCCATGAAACACAAAAGGTAGAACAGAATTGGCGTACTCCATATTATCTAGCTTGGGGACTACCTAAATTTCTGAATAGCTAGGTTTTCTTGCTTCCTGGGTCCTGTAGCAGACTGGGTATGTTCTGAGGGTCAGAATATCATTTGCTACCTTATGATTCATATGAAGGGTTTCCTGAAGTCGATTTCCACAGATCAGGGTCCTGGAATATAGTATCGCAGAGCGAGGGCAAGTGCACCTGGAAGTAGCGTAGCGTCGAGCGAGGGCAAGCGTCGCTGGGTCGCATCGTATACTCAATTGGATGGCTAAGATTGTTTTCATAGTCTAACACTTAAATCAAAGGCTGAGAAATGTACACGTAACTCAAGAGGAAAGTTGATTTCAAAAGCGAACGACGTAACTAGCATTTGCACCACATGTTGCAAAGGAAACGCCGTAAGGCGGTATAAGAAATATAGCATAAAAGAAGAAATTTTCGTACAAAGTTCTCTGAGTATGTTTCTAGTTGCAAACCATTAATCATTAACCCCAAACGCATACTCTCTAGATGACAAAGAGAGTTTAAAAAGTGGAATGTTATCATTCATGTTTATATTTTGAGCCCATTAAAAAATCACCGATTACGAGATTTCACAATTAAGAGACTTCACAATAAGGGAGTCCCCTTTTAGAGGATTTGTAATGTTTGTGTCATGTAAAGCACCCAGACATGTATGTAATATTTACAACATAAAAATGCTACATGAGTGGCATAAGAAGGAAAGTGTGTTGATACGAAGCTACTCTTTGTTTTACACTTTCACCCATGAAGAAATGTCAAAACAAAGCAGATAGGAAGGTACCTTATAAAGAGTCTAGGTGTTTTAAGCCTTGATGAAGGCCACATTCCTCAGAGTCATAAGTCAAAGATTTGGAATTTATTAATGAGAGTGAATTCAAGGCTTTGAACTCTGCAATATGAATACAGAGAAACACTCCTTTCGTCCACTTTGTGACTTATTATCAAGATAAAACATAGGTGTATAATGTATTCATGAAGACAGATTAATGTCAAAGACAAATAAAACTAATGTTCTTTGTAAATTGTCTCTGTTCTTCTAAACACATGCACACTTGCAATACCCAACTTTTTGTTGGTATTGTTGCATAACTGCTAGATTTTTCCCATGCCTACCTTGCATGAGGAATTGATCACAAACCAAATATAAATGTCATTTTCTGCTAAATTTATCATGCAACCCAAACTATCCATCTTGCCAACAGAAGACAAATAATCAGTATAAACTATGAGCAGGAACAAAGCACTTGTCACAACATGCATATTGTTCCATTTCTGCGAGTACAATAGTCCACCTGAATACAAAGAAACACTCCTACGCTCCTTTAGTCCACTTTGTAACTTGTTATCAAAATAGAGGATAGTTGTATTTAACGTATTCATGAAGACAGAACAATGTCAAGACAAACAACACTGGTGTTCTTTGTATGTTGTCTCCATTCTTCTTAACACATGCACGCATGTAATACCCGTCTTTTTGTTGATATTGTTGCAAAACTGCTAGGTTTTTTCCCACCCCTACCATTGCATGAGGAACTGACCACAAACCACATTGCCTGCGAAATTTATAATGCATCCCAAACTATCCATTTAACTCTCGTAAACTTCCATTCATTTTAATACCAAAAGTATCCTTAAAAACCTTCTTGATAGCATTAATCTCTCTGAGATCTCCTGCTTGGGTTGAGGTTGCATATGCATTGATATAGTTGAATTGCAGTGTTATTGAGGATACGATAATTGGTCATTAAGAATTTATAAGTTTCAATAAAATATTAAAACTGTACTAATTCTACAACACTGATGATCCTTTATTAAAAAACCAAAAGCACTGACCTCCTTTGGTAAAATTCCTGCATCTTCCAGAGCTTTTCGAATGCAAATTAAAACTCCAAGTCCATCAAAGTGTGGATCGTTCATCTGGAAAACATCACAAGGGACAGTGCAGCTTACGTTGGGCTTTTGATTGAATTCTCAAGAATTTCAGGGATCATGGCTTTGAATGTTGACCTAATTTTTGAAATCTTAAAGCGAGTGGATGGCGCAACAATTGCCAATGTACAGTGTGTGTCCTCTCTATTTTCTGCTCTGCAACAAGAGAAGATCATAGTTGGGAGGAACTACGCTTCTCACTATGACTTTGCAATATTTACATAACATTTCCATTAACATTGGAAATATAGAATGCATAAATTATTGCAATCCTCTACTATGGCATGATTTTTTCCTCCACTTGTTCCACAAATTTGACCATTTCGGTTTGGAAGAAAACTTTGGTGGGTCAATGAATTCTATGCCAATATGCTTGTATAATCGCAGAACCATGCGTTGATGCATTGACTACGAATGGTCCGCATTTTGCTATCGATTAGGAAACTTCTGAGTCCATAACCAAAGAGCATGTGTTGTGCCACTTCACTCTCCATATGCCATGGAATTTTGGGAATCTTGCTTTTTTCCAGTGGTAATATTATACAGCTAATCCAAGACAACCGCATAAAAAATTATTAGATGTCATCCTATAGATCAAAATGACAAAAGGATGGCAGGTGGTGCCTTTCTGGATAACAGGGTGTCTAAAAGGGTAGCCTGGTTCCTTATGTACTGTCTTGCTTCACTATATTATTTCATGTTTCAACATGTTAAAAGACGGATTAGAATTTCCATAAGGAGCTTCATCATTCAAAGAGACAGGCATGATCCAGCTAGAAGTAGGGGATATTTTGGAATTTGTTTCCAATGAATTTCCAGACAAGCCAAGGGAAATTTGTTCCCTCTTAGTGCAATGCACGCCAAGAAGTTCAGAATATTTAGCTTTTTACTTGGAGACACTTTTGAGCCAATACCAAGCAAGCACTAGAAGCAATGCTTTGCGAGATATCACAAAACACCCAGCTTGATTTCTGCAGGTATTAAATTTGCAGAAGCCAGGTTTTAATCTTGTATACTCTGTATTAGAGTTAGTTAACATTAACTCTCATGGCAACGAGGCAGAATTATATACTGCAAGGTTGAAGCAATTCTATAGACTTTTCAGTAGTACTACTCTCTTGCACTGATCTCTGAAAGAGTATATTGTAGATATATTTAGCTTAGCTTCAGCAGAAAAGCTACTCAACAGGTTCATGATATGCCTGGCAGAACACTGTCTTGAAACAGTTTCTGATGTTTTTCCGTTGTTGAACGACATGGTGTTTCAAATAAAGAGTGGAGAAAGCATTGATTGCTACTGTTAGTTCCTTGTGGGTTTGCTCACCGCTCAGGCGGGAAATGCAATTTCCTAACAAACACTAATCTTCCAGGGAATAAAATGTCGTTGTTAGTTGAAATTACAAGTTTAGAAACAAATGACGAGGCTTTGGGAAATTGTTTGAAGGGGTTTCCTTGTGTTAAGAATCAGGGAAGATATGGCTATATTGATGTGTACATGGACACTTATTTTCGATTGCTCTAGGAGGATTTCTTATGGGGTTTGAAGAAGGGTATCTCTGCTCTAAGGAAGAATTCGTTACAGGATGCGCCAAGGCACTTGAAGATTTGGAAAAATGGTTATGTTCTGGGAATCCATTTCGGTGGAAGCTATTCACAACTGTGGCAATACATGTAAAGAAGCTGAAGAATTATAAGCGTCCACTGTCCGGAAGCCTTCTTTGTCTCTCCGATGATGGAGGGAACTTTGAGTCCCCAATTTGGGGTGTTGTGGCTCACTGTGAATATTCTGTGAATGGAATGATCATGCTTGCAAGGATTGTGGATGGAAGAAGCGGAACAGGAGAAGTGGAGATCCAGGCAATTGGCTGACTCTTGTGTGCGAGCTCAAATATTGTGATAGCTGAAAGCCCTACATTTTACAAGGCCTATTGACCTGTATTGAAAGCATTCCAGGAGAAAGATATGGTAAGGGTCATTTCACTAGCAATCGAACCAAATAGAATATCCTCCTTTGCAACTAAGAAAGGTTGAATCCTCTTTGTTTGATACAATGGAGGAAGCCCTGTGGTGGACCTGACGAGGATATTTTGGTCAAAATCCCACCATGTAACTTGTGGCCCTTGGATTGTCACCCAATATGTAATCAATCAACCATTAGAACACCACCAACAACATCATCACTAGAACAAACTAAAACCAAATTGATTGCATCCTATAAGAGAAGGCTACTTGGAAGACTGTGGTCATTTCCAGCAATTCCCCTATAAAGTCTGGCCAAAAATCCCACCATAGGCCATTTCCAGCATTTCCCTCCCTAAAGTCTGGCCAAAAATCCCACCATAGGCCTACTGTTGTAGTTTGTAGGTTTTGTCCGCTTATAGTTGTCTCTTGCATCTACGAAGTTATCATTGTTATCAGGTCCTGCAACAACAATACCAAATAAAACATTAGGGTCATTCCACTAGCAATCAAACCATATCGAATATCCTCCTTTGCAACTAAGAAAGGTTGAATCCTCTTTGTGATGCAATGGAGGAAGCCCTGTGGTGGAACTGACGAGGATACTTTGGTCCATATTCCACCATGTAACTTGTGGCCCTTGGATTGTCACCCAGTATGCAATCAACTTGCAAGAGAAAGATTTTAGCCAATAGACTGGAGAAAATTTCAATATTTCTAGCTCGTAGGCTAACTGAATTATCATAACGAATAATCATAACTCACCAAGAAGACATTCCACGCACCAAAAGCAATGTTATGCGAGACATTAGAAAATGCCCAGCTGGATTTCTACAAGTATTAAATTTATAGAAGTCGTGTTTTAAACTTGTATACTCTGTATTAGAGTTAGTTAACATTATCTGGCATGGCAACGAGGCAGAATTATATACTGCAAGGTTGAAGAAATTCTATAGGATTTTCAGTGGTACTTCTCTCTTGCATTGGTCTCTGGAAGAGTATATTGTAGATATATTCAACTCAACTTTAGCAGAAAAGATGCTCAAGAAATTCATAATACACCTTGCAGAATACTGTCCTGAAACAGTTTATGATGTTTTGTCGTTGTTGAATGACATCGTGTTTCAAAGAAAGAGTGGAGAAAACATTGATTGCCACTGCCAGTTCCTTCTGGGTTTGCTCACCGCTTAGGTGGGAAAGGCAATTTCCTTAACGAACGTTAATCTTCCATGGAATAAAATGTCGTTGTTACCTGAAATTACAGGTTTACAAACATATGATGAGGCTTCGGAAAATTGTTTGAAGGGATTCCCTTGTGTTAAGAGGGGAAGCTATGGCTCTATTGATGTGTACAGGGGCACTTATTTTTTATTGCTCCAGGAGGATTGCATCTGGGGTTTGAAGAAGGGTATCTCTGCTCTAAGGAAGAAGTCATTACAGGATGCGCCCAGGCACTTGAAGATTTGGAAAATTGGTTATGTTCTGGGAATCCATTTCGGTGGAAGCTGTTCTGGCAAGTATAAATATTTTAAATGTAAAAATTATGACATGAATAATGCAGAAGAAGTCATTACAGGATGCGCCCAGGCACTTGAAGATTTGTAAAATTGGTTATGTTCTGGGAATCCATTTCGGTGGAAGCTGTTCTGGCAAGTATAATATTTTAAATGTAAAAATTATGACATGAATAATGCAGAAGAAGTCATTACAGGATGTGCCCAGGCACTTGAAGATTTGTAAAATTGGTTATGTTCTGGGAATCCATTTCGGTGGAAGCTGTTCTGGCAAGTATAAATATTTTAAATGTAAAAATTATGACATGAATAATGCAATTGTATTCACATATTACTGTAAAAAAAAAAATTAGTGATAAATTTATCCACTCGGCATTGTACTAAATATTTAATAAAAGTTAATATGCATGAACAAAAAAATATATTTTACCAATTTTAGAATTACTCCAGTTTTTCTGTAAATCCAACTTACATTTGAGTTGTGTGCAGTGACTTCATTTTTTATCTGTGATATTCCTTATGGCAAGAACTATACTAATTATTTCGATGAATAGTTTAAGTTGATTGTGTATAATAAAAAATAAAATCAGTTAAGACATGCAATCTTTTCTTGGTCCACCTTGCAACGATAGTGAGTTCTCGATGAAAAATAACTCCATCAGCTATCCATGGCTCAAATACATATTTATTTAATCACTGCAAATAGAAAATTAAGAGCAAAGAGAAAATTATGCAAAAATTTTATTGCAAATAGAAAATTAAGAGCAAAGAGAAAATTATGCAAAAATTAAAGATAAAAGAAGAGTGCCTACTGTCAGAACCCTCTATGCCCCAGTTTTCCTGTTGTAAGTTGCAGGGTGGGAAGGGTCAACTTGCAGGCTGAAGGGAACGCGCAAATGAGCGTTGAGCATGGGTAGGAACCCAGCCGGAGACAACCAGAAGGGTTGGTGGTCAGAAGGTCTCAAGATCGATCCTACATTCACCTCTTCAGCAAGAATTGCACTACATGGATTATTATGGTGACATATATGGTCACACAGAAAAAATAATATGGCACTGGGAATTCCATGGTTAGAAGTGGGCAACACAACCAGCAAAAACCGAAGTCTGTTTAAATACAAATAAAAAGACATCATACACGTAATTATGAAAGTTTATCCAACCGCACTTTCTGCAGCAAAGCTAGAACAACATACATACAAAAAGTTGGAACACTTACGGAACAAAACACACATTTGCTTGAAAATCTAGGAATCATTTTAAAGGGCAAATCTGAAATGGGTATAAAAATACCAACGCTGCAAGATGTTAGGGGATCCCTCTGCGAATCCGTGAGCTCCTTCAGAATCTTTTTTGACACCCATAAGAAAGAAAGAAGCACAATAAAGCCTATAAATTGAAATCCCCACAAATAAAACTTAATCCTACCAAAAAAAGCGAGCAATGAAATTAAGAAACACACACCATGGAAAAAAACCAAAACCATTCCATGCATATTGAGTAAACTAAAATAGGGAAAAGGCAAACTATAATAGTTGCAATTCAGACATTACCCAGACAAATCACCCATTGGAATGCCATTTCTCGATATTGTGGAGCGATTCCAATTGAAACTCTGGTTATGGAAACTCTGGTTAAATAGGGAGGAAGCATCCAACATACATATGCAGATAACTTTCGAACCCTTAAAAAAATGCAACCCACATACAAAAAGCTAGAACATCATACATACAAAAAGATGGAACAGTTACATATTCTTTGCGCCAGAAAGCTGCATAAAACAAAACAAACATTCGCTTGAAAACCCAAGAATCAATTTAAGGGGAAAATCTGAAATGGATGTAAAAAAAAATAACTGCGTTGCAAGATGTTTGGGGATACCAGCGAGACCTAACTGCCACATAAACCTACCAGTGGCATGGACGGTAATGTTTTGAACAATAAATACTCATGTTTGGTTAGTTACAAACCTAACAGGATCGAACGGTAGAATTTGTTTTAATCGTCTAACATGTAAGATCGACGATGCACAATGAGACAAGTGGTATGGAGAGGGAGTCTATTTCAAAGGGAAACGCATTACGGCGTAAGCAAACGCAGTAACGCTTACGGCGTAATTAAAGCACTTACGGCGTAATTAAAGCTAAAGTGGTCGTTGAGGTAACGTGGCTGTTGTAAAATAATTAATAAATATGGTGATCGGTTGAGGCACTGTTGTCCATGATCTATCCTTCTTGGCCTTCCATCCTTTTTCGTTTCATGGATATGTACTCTATAAAATCCCACGCCAGGCTTCTGCAGACAATATAGCTTAATCTGATATGTCGCCACCATATCCATCAATTTATACATCGCTTTTATTTGTTCTCGAAAAGGGCGTGTCCCATATAATACCCAGAATGAATCACTACATTGATGAATACCTGCAGTATATTTTCTCTCTTTTAAGTATAATGATAAGGATTTAAATGGGAAACTAAGCTCCGTCAATTAGTATTACAAATAAAATTGAATTTTATAAGAACCGTAAAGACTAAGATTACGCACCTGGATAATCAAATCCACGGAAAAAGCATTATGTTTTAAATAGTGGGAAGAACTTGACCTTTCACTCCACTGAGAACTTTTCGAACTTCTGGAAACATCCATCTGATAACTACACTGCCAAACGATTGGAATAAACAAGAAACAAATCCACGCGAGGTTATGGTATCTGTTATCAAGTAGTCTGAGAATTTCTTTGTTCACGTTGCAGGAATTATGAACAAACAAATACAATTAGCAAAATATAAGTAATGTTGAACCCAAAACATCAAATATTTTAAGGCGTAAGATTTCTGGTTCCTCTTCTTCTCAGTTATTATATGGATTAGTAGACATTTAGGTAAGAGATATACCTATAGTCAAAAAAGAAGCCACTGAGAATTGATATATGGCAACATGAAAAGAATGTGTATAGGAACAAAAACAGGGTTTCACCAGAAAGGTATACATAAGTAAAGCCTGCATGTCACTCCTTGGCTAATCTGGTGATATTAAGAGAATATTTTAGCATAACAGAATGAAATTGTTAAATGTGATAGTGAAAGCGCTAGAGTTGTCGTTGCCACGAATTTAATTAAAATTAAGAAGAATAAAAACCCAATACACTGCAGATCAATAGAGTCTAAATTCGACTTAGATGGCACAAATATATAAATTAAGTCAATAATTGTAATGAAAGCAATGCAATTGATATCGAATTCAAAGGAATCAATCCTAACAAATTGTGACCTGAAAAGAATTTGTATAAGAACAAAATCAAAGAGTTTCACCAGAACGGTATACCTAAGTAAAACCTGCATGTCACTCCCTCTTGGCTAATCTGGAGATATTAAGAGAATATCTTAGCATAACAGAATGAAATTGTTAAATGGGATAGTGAAAGCACTAGAGTTGTCGTTGCCACGAATTTAATTAAAATTAAGAAGAAGAAAAACCCAATACACTGCAGATCAATAGAGTCTAAATATATAAATTAAGTCAGTAATTGTAATGAAAGCAATGCAATTGATATCGAATTCAAAAGAATCAATCCTAACAAATTGTGACCTGAAGATTAGCCTCCGTGGAATAAGAATTCCATTCCTCTCAAGTCCCGACGGACAGGGCTTCCCCTAACGCCGCCACATCAAGACGGTTAACCACTACGAAAAGTCTGAGCTTAAGGTAAATCTCCATAAATACTAGTAAACAAGAACAAAAAATTAAAGTGTCAAGCCGAATGTCATGAAAAAACAAAAAGAAAATACTATACGGGTCTTTACCTCATTCGGAGTTAGCGTCCATCCGAATCTCCATATACTACTACGCTGGAGGAAAATAAATCACCGTGAGCATAATGACGCTGGTTAAGAATTCGAAATAATGTGTGTTGTTGCACAGAGGCCTTCCAGCCAAGCCAGCAAAACAAGTTAACAAAAATCAAAATCTAAATTGGGTAGCAGGGTTTTGACTTACCCTAATGAACTCCTACCATCTGATTGAACATTCACAAGAAATGTGCTTACAAGCCACGTGAAGTGACATGTAAAAAAACGCAACCCACATACAAAAAGCTAGAACATCATACATACAAAAAGATGGAACAGTTACATATTCTTTGCGCCAGAAAGCTGCATAAAACAAAACAAACATTCGCTTGAAAACCCAAGAATCAATTTAAGGGGAAAATCTGAAATGGGTGTAAAAATAACTGCGTTGCAAGATGTTTGGGGATACCACTACAAGATGTTTTGGGATACCACTACAAATCCTGGAGCTCCTCCAGAATCCTTTTTGAAACTATGGCTGCAACTTTGAATGTTGTGCAAACCCTTCACTTATTAAAACATACGAACGGAAGAATAGGCGATTGATATAATAATCCAATCTGATGGTCTAACAAAACGATTGGATGATGCACAACCGCACACAGTGACACGGCGCGGAGTAGCAAGACCTAGCTGTCAGAAAAACCAAGCGAGACCTAACTGCCACATAAACCTACCAGTGGCATGGAGCCTCGTAGCGGTAATGTTCTGAACAATAAATACTCATGTTTGGGTAGTTACAAACCTAACAGGATCGAACGGTAGAATTTGTTTTAATCGTCTAACATGTAAGATCGACGATGCACAATGAGACAAGTGGTATGGAGAGGGAGTCTATTTCAAAGGGAAACGCCTTACGGCGTAATTATTTAAAGCAAAAATAATTTTCTTTAAGTAAAAATTTTTCGATTAAAATTATTTTAATCATATTTAAATTTTGTGATTAATGAATTTTTAATTTTTATTTAAATATCAAATGAATTGAATTTTAATTATTTTTTTTTCGTATTATTATAGTTAGGAATAAACATTGTCATAAATGGTTTGTAGTATTAGTTTACAATTAATTTTTTTTTTTTATAAATGTTATTAAAAGTAATATTTTCAAAATAAAAAAATACTTTTACAATGTTGAAATTATATATATATATATATATATATTTTTATTAATTTTGTTTAATTCTATACGAAATTAATTTATATATATATATAGAAAACATATGCAAGCTCTCAATAATAACTGCATATTTCTAATAACAAATGTGCATTCCTAATCACACTTTGTTTTTGTGACTAAATCCTTTTACCCAACGTATGTCTTTAACCTCCAAAGCAGGGAATGAGATATCTATAATATTAGAGGATTCGAGCATTAAGTATGGGTACTAATGTCCATGACATGGAAAGGGAATGAAACTTGGTCCTTAGGCATATAAGTTGCCTATAAGTATCAAGACTTTAAACCAACACATGAAACTTGTTGAATTTTGTAATTATAGTCAGTCTTCATAATGTATATTTTACCACTTAATGTATTTGCATTGATTATTTTAAAGCATATTTTAAATGTTAGAGTGAAAATAAAAATATATCTTGAGTCAAAGTCCTATTGTGACTTTTAAAAGAAGAAAATTTGAATTTTGAAATTGAAATGTTTGGCTCCAAGTTTTTCAAGTTGGCCTCCCTCCAAGTCAAGTCGACCTAGGCAAAAGACACACCCCCTTTGATCCAACAGACCATTATATAAAGGCAGTTCAACCTCATTCTCTCACACCAATTCACACTCTCTCAAGAAGAAAATTTACAGGCAACCTAGCAAAGATCAGGAAGGACAAGGAGGACAAAAAGGAGAGATTTGATATTTTTGTCTCTCTCAAGCTCACATGTGTGGATAGACTCTCTCCCTCTCTCTCTCTCTTCACAATTCGGATATTTCTGGGCAGTTTTTGTTGTTAGGGCTTAAATTTCTAGGCAATTTTTGGGGGGCCAAAATTATGGGATCCTGGCAATTGTAGGAGGGCCAACATTTTGGGTAAGATTATGTAGATCGAAGTGATGGATCAGGCTGGGAGAGTTGATTTGGAGGGGTTGACTAGGTTTGACCATAACTCTAGGTGTGTCTCTTGTTGAACATAATAATTTCTCTATTGAAAAGGTTGTTGGGTTTTTCTTCTTAGTGGGATTTCCCAAGGCAAATCTTGTCTTCTCTTTTTGTATTGTGATATCTACTTTTCTACTATTATTGTATGGTTGAATTTTTGAAGTATAATTATTGAATCATATATTGGAATATATCAAAAGAAGATCAACATCAAAAGAAATTATCCGTTTTTCAGAAATATTGTGCTAGTGCCTATTGCACTTAAAAAACCAACATAACCACCACACTTGACATCCTTTGGGTATCTTTATCTTCCAAGTAGGAATATGAGCATGATTAGAATATTTTGAGAATTATTTAACAATCTCAAGGCCCTTGACATGGTCATGGGAAGAAACATGGTGATTGGACCCCAAATGTTTTTTTTTTATAATATATGTTAATACTAGGGATCTTATAATGCAATCTTTTCAGACACCTTGAATTGCCACACAAAACCTCTCAAGGTTATCCCTTCCTTTGACTAGGGATATGGGTGCCATTGGGGAATTTTTTATAATAGATACATTACTTTTTGGGCCCTAGACATCTTTGAAAGATTACACCATAAGGAAGCTTTTGAGCATCAAGGTTCAAGAATGACACCTTGATCCACTGCATATGACCTTTTAAGGTTATCCTTATTGTATGAGTAGGGATGTTGATGATATTATGAAATTTTTAGAACTAGGTATGATCTCGGATATGGTTAGGGGGGAACCTAGGTCTTACACCACACATGAAGATTAAGAACTAAGTGCAAGAAAAAAATAACTTTTGAAGGGGACATTTTGCCTCCAAGTGGAGTCAGGTTCACCATTATAATTTTTGAACACATGTTATGGGAAATGGTTCCTCCAAATGTTGGTAGGAAGAAAATTATACTTTAAGGGAGTTTTCATTCATCTAAGGTCAAGAACAAGACCTTAAACTCACACACATGGCCTCCCAAGTGTATCCTTTGCATTTTAATGGGAAATTTGTCAGCATTATGTTGTTTTGAAGAATTAAGTATCAATCCATAGACTTGGATGAATCTCAAGTGATGAAATTTTCTCATTAGTTCTAAAACACAGTTTTTAGGGATAAAGAGTCATTAACGAGTCCTCAAAACACCATAGATTATCTCTCAATGGGTTTTTTTTTCTTTGAGTTGTAATATGTCCAACATTAGAAGGCTTTGAGCACCAAGTATAGATTATGAAGCAAGACATGGCCAAAGGAGGAAAATCAAGCCTTAGTACCCAAAGTAAGATTCTAAGCATCTAATCTAAGAACAACACCTTGAAATCCACCACACATAGCTTGAGAGTATCATCTCACACCTAGCTGGGATACAGTCACCATCAAAAGGTTTTAAACTCTAGGTATACATCTCATTGCCTTGACCATGGTTGGGAAAGAAACGTAGGCCTCAATACCTAAAGGTAGCTTCTAAGGTTGAAGGGACATGAATGAGGACTTAAACCATCACATAGGACATTTATATTGGGTTTGTGTCCTTCAATAGGGGATATGGGCTCTATTAGAAGGTTTTTAGCACTAGATTTGGGTCATGTTGCTTTGAACACGATTGAGATAGGAAACCCTAGCCTTAGGCTCTTAAGAAATATTTTGGGCATCTCAGGCCAATAATGTCACCTCAAACATGGACTTATGGGGCCTAGACATGGTCAGGGGAGGAAACATGAACCTTAGGCCTTAAAGGAATCTTTTATTTATTTAGTGCCAAGAAGGATGCCTCAAATAATCATACATGGCCTCCTAATGGTATCATTGGTCTATGATTAAGGGTGTTCTCATTAAGTGGTTTTGAGTAGTAAGTATGTGTCATAAAACCTTGAAAATGATGTAAGAAAGAAAATCATGTCTTTATTATTAAAGAAATCTTTAAGACATTCAAAAATTTGAACAATACCTTAAAAAACCATAAACAATACCTCAAATCATTAATAATTTACAAAATATAAATTATCATTATATAGAAAATAAAATAAATAAATAACAAAATGACTGAATCATAAAATAAATCAAAATCCCATCATTATGCACATTATAACATTATGCTTTTAAAAATAAAATTATAGGCATTGTCTAAACATATATTTTGGAGTTTTTGGTCGGATTTTTTTTGGGCCAAATCTTAATCTTTGTTTTTAAAAAAGGGGTTTTGACTACATATATGGATTCAACAACCTAAAAACCCCTGGGCACTGAGATTGTGAATAATTTATAACACAAACTTGTGATTCCAAAAAATCCCTTCTAATTTCGGAATTACACCATAAAATATGTTGGAAAATCTTCCAAAAAGTAAAACAAATAAACTACAACTAAAATTATATATCAACTCAAATAAAATCCATTTTAATCCTATTAAAAACTTCTACCAAAACCATTTTAGCCATGTTGCTGTCCTGGAACCCAATAATTTTAATATCCATTTAACAATAAAATGAAATAAATTTGACAGTTTAATTATTACAATGTACTTACTAAGCATTAAATATCATCTTGTTATGTCACTACGATAGACATATATTTATTTCATTGCGTAACTTCAAGAAAAAGTTAGTGTCTTTCAAAGATCTAATAGGCAAGATCGATTGTATCATCCTATGTATCAACGATATCCAACTATGTAACAATGCAAGTGACTTGCATAACAATCCCTATGAACATATGTTCAGGAAGTAAGTAATTAAAATACGTTAGAATAGGTCAAAGAGGTAATTAACATATTACTAACAGATACAAAGTAATTAAAATACGTTAGAATGGTTCAAAGAAGTAATTAACATATTACTAACAGATACAAAGAAGATAAGAAGCGGCATGAATTAATGAGTTTTTTTTTAATATTAAAGTATTAAATTCAGATCTTCGCTTTGAATTGTAAGTTAATTAAATATATGATATGGCTCTTTTGTCTCGAGAGAGGTATCTTTACTTTGGTCTCGCAAGCGATGGGACTCGCTAGCATGATAATGGTTTTTTCCTACACATGTTGATGGGGGCAATTGTGTTCCTAGGTTTTCTGGTGTGAAATTTGTGTTGGTGATTTGACCAATAAAAGCTAAATGTTGAGCTTTTGGTTTTGTAGGCCATGGAGTTTGTTCGCATTATGGAGTTTGTTTGTATTACAATTGGCTTAGAAATCTTATACCTGCCACAGGCATGATATGTTGTGGTCAATTTTTTGTTTAACCAGTAAATAGTTTGCTTTAACAAAAAAATTTACACTTTTCTCCATAATTTAACATTAAAATTTGAATTTTATTATTTTTTGATATTGTTTTAATATATTTATTTCACATTTGATTGGCTTACCCCTTATTTTGCAATGATTATATAGTTGTACCATCACATTTGATTTCACTAACATTAATTAACTATTTAAATTCCATAAACACCTTCATTTTGGATGGTTTATTTTGCTTACATGTAATCTCCACAAGTCATGAACGTAACATCTTTATTAAAATCGCCTTCGATCCCATCATTGCAATCCTGCTTGACCTGCAAATTCGTATGATTTAAATATCATTTTTATTGTCTATGAATCTGGAATTTGTACTACTTTTGATGGCATGCATTTAATGATATCACACTATTCATGCACTGCGAGAGCCCACGTCAGCCTGAACAGTGTTCATGATTTCAAGGTTTCACTTTTTTTTATTAAAATGTGTGTGGGGATATTGCGAAAAGATGGTCAATGCCATCGTGCTTCATCTCCATGATATAAGTTCAATTATTTTTATGATATAGAACAATTTTTTGCATTATTAGAGGGATGTATAAAGCATGAAAATGTAGGCAAATCCATTTATTATAATAAGCATGGTTCAAATCTCACTATTATAAATGTTGAAATCTCAATTAGAGACATTGAAATCCGCTACATGAATTCTGTAATGACATTCTTGTACGTAGACTCTTGGACATTGTTATTCAAAGTTATGTTTTTGTGATGCTTGTGTGATTTGAATTTTTAGGTTACTTCTGTTGTATGCATTTTTTAATGGTGTTTTCCTTCTTAGAGCACATTATTAAACACATATGTTTAAAGGTGCCACCGTATAATTTGCATAATAATGCATACTGAAGCAATTGTAATGATTTTTGAATTGTTTGATCTTAAATGAATCTAATAACATTCTTAACTTATACACAGTTGTCTATTTCTTTGAGGGTTGTAGAATAGTATATAGCTATTTTTTCAATCAAATTTTGCAAAATTTAGACAAAATTGACTCACAAATATATCTAAAAATAAATAAAAAATAGAAACATACATATTAAATATTATAGTGAAAAAGAAGCACAAATTACAACCTGGAATATAAATATTTTTTTTTGTAAGCTTGGTAAGACTACATCTTCATCATGTCCAACTTCTCACCCTGATCGGGGGGATAGCACAAGATTTGAACCCAACGCTTCCGGTTCAGTGAAACTTCATTTCCACAACCATTGCCAATTGAGATACCCCAAATAGACAGCCTGGAATATAAACTTTGAAAAATATGTTAGATTTTAAATTTACACAGTTAAGAACCATTTAAATATTACTTAATTTTCATATAACAACAAAATACTAAATTTAATATAATTAAGAATTTTGCTAAAATATAAGTGAGTCTTGTTTTGGGCTTTAAATTATAAAATTAAGAAAAATATTTATATCATATATATTCATATTACAAGTTTCATAACTATTTATTCAATTTGTGTTACCACTATTTATTAGATTTTATGGTTATAACTCATGAATCATTTAATAATTAGTTGATGAATATTTATGAACAACTAAATAGCCCCCTTTTCGCTAATCTCTTGTTTTCTAATTTTACTTCTTTTTCTTCTAGTTTTGGTTTCTGGTTTCCCCATGCACTTATATCGCCTACAAGTTTGAAAAAATTTCAAAGTCTTTTACTTTAATTTAGCTATATTTAAACTAGGGGGCAGGTACTTGCTATTACGTAGCTTGTTCAAAATTGTATTGATAATGCCAAAAATGTGATTTGAATATACAATGGATTGGTCATTAGAATACATCATTGACACAACATGCAACCAAAATAAACTAAACAATGAATAAGATTAAGATAGGAAGCAATAAGGTGATAAGCACTCCTAGTGGTGGAGGATATGGAGGAAATTACATTTGGACCAAAATTGAATACTAAAATGACATTTGCCTTGGCACACGTTAGGAACTTAAAAAAATATTTAGGAATAAGTTATTATTATTATTATTATGTGATGCATTAAATATTTGTTTTTAAGTTTGTTATAAAATTATTTATCAAGATACAAATTTTGATGACAAATATTATTGTTTTTGTTAGGTTCCTATACCAATAGGAGTCATAATTTTGAATGACTAAGGTTAAGCCTTGTAATATTGTACATACCTTTGCTTTAAGAAAATGTTTTCCATATTAAAAAATTTAAAAAAATGTAAAGAGGGTACGTCCTAAAAGAATAATCAAAGGACAAAAAGAATAAGAAAAGGTAAAAAAAAAAAAAATGAGATA
The DNA here is from genome assembly GCA_031772625.1 of Pinus tabuliformis. Taxonomy (NCBI): domain Eukaryota; kingdom Viridiplantae; phylum Streptophyta; class Pinopsida; order Pinales; family Pinaceae; genus Pinus; species Pinus tabuliformis. The sequence goes on along the minus strand of CM062808.1, from coordinate 470,852,261 downwards.
TATGAACCCCAAAAACAAAAGAGACCATGAAAGCGTGCAAGTCAAAATGCCACTACTATTTACTTTTATGCACAATAATGATTGTGTGAAGCTTGTTATTCATGCCACAATCCATGGTAATCAAACTGTTTAATCTTGATTATACCATGTTTTGAATTTTATGTTTATAGTTAGAGAATAAAATCTGACCAAACAGTTTAATCTTGGCAGATCATTAGGTAGGTAGAGAAAATAAAAGGAGCTCATCAGTTTAATCTGAGCCCTTGGATTGATATAAGGTTAGAATTAGATAGTTTGCTTTGTAAAAGAAAAAGAATTGATAAGGGTTTTGCTAGCCTAAATGCACCCAAATAAAATGAAGAAAAAATGGTAGGGTAAGTAAATGGGTAAGTAGAAGAAAGGTTGCAGAAATATCAAGTGATTACACAAAAAGCACTTATGTCATGTTTTAAATGCATCTTTCAAATGTGGATAAGTAGTAAACAAAGCAAGGACAATGGTTTACAACTTGGTCTATTTAACATCCCCTCAGTCATTTCACCCCTCTGCTTACTAATTTCCCACAAATAAGTTCTAAGTACTCAAATCCTTTAAGTCAAAGAGGCTCAGAGCATTTCTCTGACTTTTGGAGGGACCGTACCCTCGGCTTAATGACTTATGGGCGCAAGTGCTAGAATCCATTTCATAAAAAATTCATCTCCTTCATTTCCCCTCATTTCCCTAATAAAGCCCCCTTTTTCCTATTGGACACCATTTACCTAAGAAAAGTGAAAACCCCCATGTAAATCCCTTTTCACTCAAAAACCCACAAAAGACACTTTATCCTAAGTATAAAGTGAAGTGCGCAGAAATGTTATGTTTTACCTTTTTACTTAGGAAAAACCCCCTCCGCCCATTATATTTTGTATTAATTTCTAATTTTATTATATAATCCCCCTATATTCCTTTTCCTGTATATTAAACAATTCCTTTATATAAATAACCCAACCCCTAGTTTAGTTATAAACTAAATAAATTACCCATATCATGATACAATTTTACTTAGTTTACCTAATCTCAGTAAACCTAAGTTAATCCCATCCTTAACCTCACTCGAACCCCTAATCCCGTGATTAAATCCCCCCCCCCTTAGCCCGGGATTAATTCCTAAACTAATCCCATACCGCTGAAAATTAAACCTGTGGGCCTCCCCGAAAGCCTTCCCTTTATCTCCCGTGCAATTCCCTCACCTGACTCCCATTCAATCATCGCCCCCCTCATCCGACGGACTACATCCATATCGACTGAAACCGATCGCTAACCTTTACCCGCTCGATAAGGCAATTTTTCCTAACCCCCCGAATGGTACGTGTCACGCTCTAAGGAACATCGGGTGACCCCTCCCGAATACTGCCCGCACCACAAAAGCGGTGTGATGACCCTCCAATATTGCTTCCCCGCTTAACTGAATAAACCGCTAACTATTCATTTGTAAATGAACCCACCAAAAAACCATTGTTTTTCTATAAAAGGCCGAAAAGCCCTCTTTTCGTCCTTTTCGCTCATTTTCCCTGTAAAACTGAGAAAACCTTTGCGACTTCTGGAAATGCCGAATTGACCAACATACCTCCAAATTCACTCTAGAAGATGCTAGAGACAGCCCAACTGACCTCCTAGTCCGTAGCAAAACTGTACAAACCTCTGCAGCTATGGTGAACCATCAATTTGAAGCTAATTTGACCAAATTCCAGGTATTTCACCACAGAATACCACTCCCAGTTCAAATTTGGAAGCACTTAGCCTGTTCAGTAGGTTCATTAAGTCAAATTAATTGAAAAATACCTTAAGTTTAAAAACACCTGCAGCCAAAACCCTTTGAAATTTCCCAATTTCCGTTTTAAAACCTCCGAACAAACCCCCAACCCCAAATTCAAATCCATAAGAACTGAATAATGGCTGCCCCAATTGCCATGGACGTCAGACCTATGACAACTCCCATTTAGACCTGGACCACCTTCCCCAGGCTGATATGGATTTCCAAATAAAGGATACCATTGCATCAGAGCTCCTGCTCAAAGTTCATTGCTTGAGCAGAGACAACTACCGGAACCATTCAGATGACATTGGCCTTTGGGAGTCCAATTTGCCCAGATATCAGTTCCCCCAAGTGCATGTTTTCCCATAAATTGTCCACATGTGCCATGCATGCTACGTCCCTAGTCATAGAACTATCATGTCTCATGACCAGAAGGTTTTGTTTACCATCACAGCTGAATCCATAAATGAAATGTTACATTTTCAACTAGGACCCAATCTAACCCCACTCTTAGTTGGGGATCTGATAGACAAATACACCAAGTTAAATCCATCCAGATTGATCCAGTTACTCCAAACTTTCATTGTGGAAGAAAAACATATTCCTAAAGATCCCCATCCATATATGTCAGCCATCTTCTCTACAAGGGGCAAGCAGATTGTGACCATGATATCCTGCATTTTGGGCTACACTACCAGTGAATACATTGATGAGCTTATACTTGCCTTCATGTCCATTTATACCCCAGGACAACCTCTTGTTGTTTTGTACAATTTTGCTGAGTTTATAGCTGATAGGATGCATGAGCAGTTTACTAGAATGAGCAATGAAAGAGTGTTTAAGTACTCATCTGTCCTCTATCATATGTTCTTGTACTACCAACCAGACAGATTTCCTTTCACTCTCCAGAAGCTTGATACCAAAGGCCAACCTAGGTTTGTCATTTTTTGGACCCCATTGTTCCACAAATTTGGATCACCATACACTTATTCAGATTTTATAGACTCTTTTGTACATTCAGTCGTGACTATGCTTACAGGAAATCCTCTACCTAGGACAAGTCCAGAGATAAAAAGGATCCCCCAGCTGTCCAAGAAAACCAAAGTGGGAGATGGGTACCTGTACCAAAACCACACAGAGATAAGGATCTATGGGTGCCAACTTGCACCATATAAACTACCCAAATACCTCCCCATGAGGTTATTTTCATTGGAATATTATAGGTAGATATTGAACTCAAATGAAATAAATTTTGTTTCAGCCAAGAAGAAAACCCAGTTCAGAGTCAAAGATCAATTGGGCCCCTTCATCTGCAATTCTAGAGAGGTAGGGAAGGAAGCAGACCAAATTTTGCAGCAAATGAAATTCCAACATAGTTTCATGTGGAGATATGACCCTTAGGGATTCATGAAAAGACTTAGGAAAAAGGCCAAATTGGGACCTTACATTCATCACCCCATACCTGAAATAGAAGCCTATGCCAATCAATCTGAGTGGGTGGAGAACACTCTTATAGATAGAGATAGTACAAAGGTAGACGTTGAGAATACCTTGATTGATTTAGAGAGGCAACTTGATAAGAGCTCATTTATACAGGTACCAGAACAGCAAGAAGCCACCATGAGTACCCCTCTTATTATGAAGACTCCTCAGAATGAGGAGAAAAATCCAAAAAGAAATAGAGAGGGAGCTTCCACTTCAGGAATGGACACCTCTAATTTGCAGCAGGAAACAAGTCACAGCAAGAGGCAAAGGCTCAATCCTGCCTTTGAACATGAATACATAGAAGGGTCAACATAGGTAACCAACACAGAGGTAAATAGAAGTAGGCCCACAACTCCATCTAGAGACATACAAGAGCCATCCACATCACAGACTCAGATGTTGGAAAGTCAACTAAGTGTGGAAGTGTCTTCATTCAGTAGACCTTCTCACAAGGACCAAGACATAAAGGATAGGTATAAAGAAATCAAAATGAGGAATTAGAAACTCAAAGCTCAGACTTATGCACAATATCTAAAACTCACTCCCATAAATCAAACAAGACTGATGTCAGGTTTTAACATCAAGGAGGGAAAACTTCAAATGTCCTTTATCAAACCTACAGCACAGCAGTGCAAGACATCTTTAGATTTCAAGAGGGTTTACTTTGAAGTATTGGCAAGGGATATTCATCCCATAGACCAGATAGAACTACATAAACAGGCTGGAGAGATGATATACTCCACCCTAACAGGTAAAGCCATAGCTGCCCATTAGCTACAAAACTCATTGAACAACATTTCGGCACAATTTCAATTGGATAAGGCCTCCTCACAGGCCAAGGATACAAGGATTAAGTCGTTGGAAGACTTGGTTATTGAGTTGGGACATGATCCCAAAGATATAAAGGCTACTGAGCAGCTGATAAAGAAGAAGAACGATGATATTGCTGCACTTAAGAAGCAATTAAAGATGCCCCAGCTGCAACATCCTCAAACAATGGAAGTTTTGGAGACCCAACAAAAGCATGAGGAGTTGATGGACTTAGTCCTAAGACTCAATGATCAACTAAGAGAGACAAAGAAAGAATTGGATAGCCTGATCCAATTAAAACAAAATGACATTGCCACAACTTCTACAAATGTCATCCCTATAGTATCTACTGCAGTCCCTTCCACACTAGCAGCTTCACTAGCACCTACAGCTCCACCTGCCACATCATTGCCAGTTACAGCAGAATCTACAACAACCTGTGCATTACGATAAAAAGAAGTAGAGTTACTCAAAGCCATGGAAGAAATGTCTATCCAGGCTACAAAAATGAACAAACTAAAAGAAAAGGTGGCAAGTTTAGAAACTGACTACAAACTTTCCCAAATTATGCAGAAGGAAGAAGCACAAAAGGCCAATAGAATGAGTGAGAGAGTCAAAGCCATGGAGAAAGACCTAACATTGGAGAAACCCCTTGGACAAGCCAAGGAACTGTTATGGGCCAATATCATTGACTCTGTCAATGATATTTGGCCATCCATTCAAGTTATTTTTGAGCAGACAGAATTGATAAAGATAGCTACAACAACTATTCAGAAGGTCAAGGAGGAATTGGGAGACATGCTTGAGGATGCCAATAGACTCATCCACTTTCTCAACAACAAAAATAGGTATGAGCTTCATGAGCTGGATATAGAAGATAGAACTGAAACCATTTTGGAGATAAGGAAGGTCCTTTCCAAGAGGAACCTAATGCTAAACTTGGAGGAAAAATGCCAAAACATGCAGACATCCATTGATAGATTCATGGCTAAATTCCAAATTTTGAGGGAGAAAGGATTGCCTAGTCCATTGGTCATTAATGAAAAACTTATGACACAACAGGACTATGATAGAAGACTTAGGCAGTTGGCTAAAGAACATGCTAGGACTTTAGGAATAAAAGCATTGCCAACAGGCAAAGTTTTGTATAATACATTTGAGAACTTTCTTTTCCTCTAGCATGAGGTAAAACACTTGTTCGTCACCAAGCCCAATTTTTCCAAGTATACCGAGGCTGACGAGATATATAGGTGAATGATGAATGTCAGGTTACCTGAAGCTGAATGGTGGGAAAAAATGATTGATTTACTGTAAGAAATTCACAGTAAAAAAGTCACTGCACAGTAAAAGTAAACAACCAAGTAAACAGATGGAAACAGGTCAGCATGCCAAAGTGTATCAGTGTCAAAGAGTATCAAGTGAAAGATAAAAGTTAAGGAAGATTCCAACGTAAAAGACCACAACAACAAGCCAGCATAAAGGGCTACAAATCCAACCATAAAAGCCAGCAGCACCACAATAAAAGGGACAACATGAAACAGTTCAATAGCTGTCTCTATCTTCTTGCAAGAAGATATTTTTATTTCCTAGATTAAATCTCAAGTTAGTTTGAGATATTTTGTAATAATTTTTGTATAAATACTTCACAATTTGAAGTATGTAGGTGTGGATTCTTAGACATTTCTATAGACCATTTTGATTAAAAGACTATAAGCTATTGTATCACTGATTGGGCCAGTAAGTTGGATTAATGAATAAAGACAAGACATGTCACAGGATTCATGTGTAAAGCGAAGTGCAGACAAGTATTTTCTCTTGTGTTGTTATCTTTCTTAAAAATTTTCCACCATATTTATTGTATATTTGAAATCCGAATGCTATAATATGGAATGATATCTCAGAATTTGCTTCATTCCACTTTGTTTTAACTATTATGCATTTTAATGTTTTCTGCTAATTATCTAAGTTAAGGAATTCTTAGTTGCTCCTTAGTTTAGGTAGTCTCCCTGTAATCTATAGGAAAGGATTCTTAATTGCCCTGTGTTCACGATTATCCTTTGTTCCTCATTTTTAATCCCGGCCTGAGAATTCTTAAGTGCTTTCTCACCCTGGTTAAGATCGTTTCACCCATCTAGCCCAAAGACCTGCACTTTACTCTGCTAGCTTGCCCTTTGAACACTCCCTTTAGTGGGTTAATTCTAGTTCTACTGTGCTTCTTTGACTTCATAGCCCAATGGTCCAAAAACATCATTCTATCCATCTGTTTTAAGGATTCCACCATCCAACCTTCGATACAAATCAAAACCCCTCAACCTTAAGAACTAGCCTGAAATCCCAGTAAACAAAGCTAAATCATATAGAGAGAGCCCTCTCTGAGCCATAGGTTGGCTAGAGCCTATGCTTAAAAGTTGGTTTGTGGTTACCTCGGTCCTTTCCTTCTTCTGGAAACTTCTAAGGAAAAGTTCTGAGTGATAACATAGTTGCGACTCCACTGGGGAAATTCGAATCCTTGGTCTTAATAAAGCTTTAAGAAAATCCTAAATCTTCATTTTAAGCCTCTTAAAGTCATTTGTTAGAAGTTCTCTTGAAAAATCTCACAAAAGCAATTAAAAAGTTTGAAATTCTGGCTTCCATGAAGACTCATTTTACTAGGGCTTATCCAGACCCAAACCCTGCCCCAGTAGTTGATAATCCTAACCTGATTTCAAGAAAATCCAAAAAAGAAGAAAGTTTACTTAGCCAAACACTGTTAGTTAAAGCTAATTCATGCCTTGATGAATGGTTATTTTTAGAAGAACTTCCCTTTGATGAGTCATTTGATCTTTTGTTATTTAGAACAAAATCTAAGAGTGCACTCAATGAAACTGTTCTAGATCCAGAATTCATTGCAGACCTCGAAGTTCAACAGGCCAACAAATCAATTGATGAATACATTCTGAAATCTCCAAAATCATCCATTAATACTTCCACAGCCCCTGAGCTTTCTGAACAATCGTCCATTACTTTGAGTTCACCATTGTTCCCTTCAACTTCATCAATAATACCTTCTGAAGTTCATTCTTCACCACCATTTATACCTACTCTTCCTCACTAACCTATCATCTCCCATTCATCACCCACTAGTCCTGGTTCTTCATCCACTATTCATCCACATCCTAACCCTTTCCAGCCTACAACCATGGAAAATAGATATGCTCCTCTTGTTTTACCTGCCCAACTTGGTGTTATGCCAGTAGAATACCAAAGTAAAATTGTTCAATTTGATGGCACATGACATTACACTGCTCAACAACATGTCAACAAGATAACATATTACTTTGAGTTGCACGAAATTGACATAGATAATGTTCAAATGAGACTCTTTGCCCAGACTTTAGCTGGTGATGTTAGGAAATGGTTTAGAGCTTTGCCTGTTAATAGTATTGATAGTTTAGAATCATTTCATAAGAGATTTTTGAATAGATGGAAAAAGAAAAAGAATCCCCTGCAAATTGTTTCAGAATATGAGAATATTAGAAGGGGACCTAATGAGACTATTCAAGATTACTGCACCAGATTCAATAGTATATATAACGCCATTCCAGTTAATCTTAGACCCCCACCTGAATTAGCATTAATAAATTTCCCTGATGGTTTTGAAACAGATATGACATACCAACTTAGGGAAAGAAACCCCCCAACATTAGAAGAAATGCAAAGTGTAGTTGTTAGTGTTGAAGCTAATTTGTTAGCTAAAAGGGCTAGAGTTAGAAATGAAAAAATAGGAACTGCTAAGGATTAAACTTCACTCTCTGACATTAATATAGATAGTTTAGCCAAAAGTATGGAAAAACTAATGGATAAAATAGATAACATAGAAAGGAAACCCAAATGGGATAACCAACAAGCATCTCCAGTTAGAAACCCGAATTTTAGAAAAAACCAAAATCAAAACATTGGGAAAAATGGACCGGATCAGAACATTAGGCCTCCTTTCCAAGAAAATTATGTAGAAGCATCCCACCCTGAAGATCTAGAACAAGATACAAAAATTAACCTAATGGGAATAAATGACGAGGACATTGTTTTTATGACCCAAGATGAGCAAGAACGACATATGTTGCAGCAACTACAGATCCATTCTGGAGAGTCATTTGATTACAAACAAGGATATGATTATGCTATTTTCGAAGTACAGAAACAATATAATCTAAGAAGTAGAAAGAATGTTGATGTCCCTGATCAAACCAAGAAAATAGTGCAGAGTCAACCTAAGAAAATAAAAGAAGCCCCTGTTTCAAAGATCCTCCAAATTCTCCCTAGGCAGAACCCAAATCCTTCTAGCCCCACCATTGTATATATAACCTCTGATCAATCTTCTGCTGATCAACCATCCGCTTCAATTCCAGCTAAGGAACCAGTGGGCAAAACTCAAAACACCAGATCTGAAAATCCACATAAGGAGATCCCCAATAAAGGAAAGGAAGACAAGTCTACTCAGATCCCTACTTCAAAAATCCAAAATCTTCAAACAGAAAAAGTTTCTTCACCATTCAATCTGGGAGCAGAGATAGCAAAGCTTAAGATTTCAGTCCCTTTAATAGAACTAATCAAGAATGAAACTTACAAGTCACAGATAAACTAGACCTTAAACATTGCTGAAAATGAGGATTATGTTAACTTGTTTGATGACCAACCAGAACTCATATTTGGTCCAGATGTTAATGGAAAACCAGTAGAAGGAGGATTTCCACCTTTTTACATCAGACTTAGTATCCATGATAAAATTCTACACAATGCAATGTTGGATTTTGGGGCCTCTCACAACTTAATGCCCAAATCAGTAATGGAGAAATTAAACGTAGACATTACAAGGCCTTATAAAGATTTATTCTCATTTGAATCTAGTCAAGTAAAGTGTCTAGGATTGATTAAAGATTTGTGTGTTACTTTAGTCCAATATCCTGTCAAAAGCATCCTTATGGATATTGTAGTTGCTGACATCCCACCAAAGTATGGCATGTTGTTATCCAAATCATGGGGAGCCAAACTTTAGGGATCCTTACAACTAGATATGTCATATGCAATAATTTCTGGTTTTGGACAACCTAAGAAACTATATTGAGAAACCTTAATGAAATATATGGTAAGTAGCTAGGATTGGCCTCAAAACTTTCCCATCTACTCCATACACTCAAATATCGATTCATTTATCTTGGATAATGCTGATCAAACATAAGAAGAAATTTCAGACAGTATTAATACAAAACCAAAAGAAATTGCAGTTTCTACACAAAATGAAACTAACCAAACTTCAAAACTTTTCAATGAACAAGATGGTCAAACTATCGTAAGTGATGAAAAGTTTGCTGCACCAGATAGTGAAAATTATGATCAAGAGATATTATTGCATTTTGAATTTGATGGGTCGGTCAATAAGTTTGGAGCAGGAGTGGTAGTGTGGATATATAATTTGGAGAATAATCACTCAGAAGGCCATGCATATAGATTAAACTTTAAATGTACCAATAATATGGCCGAGTATGAAGCATTAATTTTAGGTCTTAAGTTAGTTAGGAATCTAGGAGCCAAAAGAGTTTCTGTCATGGGAGACTCTGAACTAATTATAAAACAAACAGATGTTGTATATATGACAAAGAACCCTAGATTAAGTTGTTATAAAGGAACTATTGTAGAAATATTTAACACTTTCCTGGAAACAAAGCTTGCAATAATCCCTAGAAAACACAATATGCAAGCCCATAGTTTAGCAATGTTTGCCAACACTTGCAAATTACCCTTCCAACCTAACCATCAATACACTGCTGAAGTTAGGCATAAACCTGCAATTCCAGATAATTTGAAGTATTAGAAAATATTTTCTAGTGACAAACAGATAAATAAATTTTTACTTTCAGGAGAAAAGTTTGTAAATAACAACATAGATACTGATACATCCATAGATCTTGACACTAAGGATGAGTTAGAGATAAATGAGATAGAAGGTGATGAAATAGATAGATTTAACCCAACTAAATTTACTAAATCAGATGTAGATAACATAAATCAAATTGAGATTGATGAAATAATCAGTGAAGAAACCGAAATAATTAATCTCAAGGATAACTTCTTACCAAAGCGATTAATGCCTCTGGAAGATTTATTTGATTCAAATGATGTTCATAGGAAACCTAAAATGGAACCATTAAGGTTTGATATAAAGGAATGTAATATAGGCACCAATGAAAATCCTAAACTGATCAAACTCTCAAAATATTTACCTCCCATTGAAAAAGTAAAATACATTGAGTTGTTGAAAGAATTTCACGATGTTTTTGCTTGGAGTTATGAGGACCTCAAATCCTATGACACCAACATCATCCAGCACACAATTCCTATTAAAGAAAATCAAAAGAATTTCAAACAAAAACTTAGGAGGATCAATCCTATATTATTACCTTCAATTGAAAAAGAAATTCAGAGAATGTATGATGCCAAAATAATTGCGCCAATCAGATTTTCCGATTGGGTCTTAAACTTGGTGCCGATTGGGAAGAAAACTGGTGACATCAGACTCTGTGTGGATCTTAGAAACCTCAACAAAGTGTCACTAAAAGACAATTACCCTCTCCCCAAAATGGACCACATTTTACAAAGGGTAGTTGGATCAACTAGAATCTCATTATTGGATGGATTTTCTGGTTACAATCAGATCTTGGTTCATCCAGATGACCAACCCAAAACTGCCTTTACTACTCCTTGGGGCACATTTATGTATGTGAAAATGCCTTTTGGACTAATGAATGCAGGAGCCACTTTTCAAAGGGCTATGGATATAGCATTTGTAAAAGAAATTCATGATTTCCTTGTGATATATCTAGATGACATTACTGTATTTTTGAAATTTGACAATCAACATTTAGATCATCTAAGACAAGTTTTTATTAAATGTAGGAAATTTGGAATCTCCTTAAACCCCAAGAAGTCTTTGTTTGGGTTAGAATAAGGAAAGTTGTTAGGTCACATAATCTCAAAAGATGGCATAAGAATAGACCCTACGAGAATAGAAGCCATCTTGCAAATACAACACCCGAGGAACATTAGAGAGTTACAATCTTTTTTAGGAAAAATTAACTTTCTTAGAATATTTATATCTAATCTAGCAGAATTAATTAGATCACTCAACAATATGCTGAAAAAGGATTCCACCATAAAATGGATTGTTGAGGCTAAAAAATCCTTCGAAGACATTAAACTAGCCTCAACTAAAACACCTGTGCTAATCAGTCCTAAATTTGACAGAGATTTCATCTTGTTTTCCTTTGCTTATAAGCACAAAATAGCTGCAGTTTTATTGCAGAAAAATGACCAGGGCTATGAACAACCTATTGCTTTTTTTAGCAAAGCCCTGAGAGATGTCTCCTTAAAATACAATATAATGGAAAAACAAGCATTGGCATTAGTCAAATCCATTAAGGACTTCAGGGTATACATCTTATATTCTCATATAGTAGCCTACGTTCCAAATTCAATAATCAAAGACATCCTAACTCAGGAAGGTCCAGATGGAAAGAGGGGAAAGTGGATTTCTACTATTTTAGAGTATGATATAGAAATCAAACCTATTAAGTTAATCAAGGGCCAAGGTTTAGCCAAGCTCATGGTTGAATCAAACTGTCAGGCCTTGGAAATAAAATTTATTGCAGAAATATAATGAAGAGGAGATGGAGACTCCACTGGTCAGCCAGGCCTTTATTGAATCACCTTGGTATGCTGATATTATTTATGTTTTACAAAAATTACAAGCTCCTCCTGAATTATCTAGGACTAAAAGCAGGTTTTTAAAGATGAAATCCTTGAAATTTTGTATATTAGACAATGCTTTGTTTTAGAGATATCATGAAGGTATTCTTCTTAGTTGCTTGTTAAAAGATGAATCTAATAAAGTTTTACAAGAGTTTCATGCAGGTGACTGTGGAGGACACCTTTACTGGAATACCACTGCGGATAAAATCCTTAGAGCTGGTTTCTATTGGCCCACTTTGTTTTCTGATGTCAAAAAATATGTGACCTCCTGTCACAAATGTTAATTTTTTATGGAAAGAAAAAGCTTTTACCTTTACCCCTCAAGCCAATCTTTGCTGAAATACCTTTTCAACAATGGGGTTTAGACTTCATTGGTGAAATCCACCCACCCTCCTCTACCCAACACAAATGGATCCTCACAGCCACATACTACTTGACAAAATGGATAGAGGCCATACCTTCAAGGCAGGCCACAGATAATGTTATCATAACCTTCCTTGAAACTAATATTATATCAAGATTTGGATGTCCAACTAGGCTCATTACTGATAATTCAGCAGCCTTTAAATCCAAAAGAATGATAGGTTTCTGCAATAAGTATCATATCACCTTGGGCCATTCTACAACCTATTACCCTCAAGGAAATGGACTGGCAGAATCCTCAAACAAAATCCTGTAAAAATCATCAAGAAGTTACTATAGGACAATAAGAAAACTTGGAATGAGAAGCTAGTCAATTCCTTGTGGGCAAACAGATTGACTACTAAGAAATCAATTGGTACTGTTATCACTCCAGGAAACTCTCCTAGGTTGCAGCTCAGAGATGCCTGGTAACATATAATCTTCAATATTGTTCTCTGAACTATTGGAATGGATGAAGGTTTGGATCAAGCCAGATAACTGTTTCAACTCTGTTTTCACTCCAGACATGCATGAACATCCTCAGCTTGACAAGGCTTTAGACCACTAATGCTTAATAGTTTATAGATTCAATGGATAGATAGAAAATACTGACTGTACCGATAGATGCATACATAAACATATATGAATGGCTAGCTACAGGAAGTAAATGAAGCTTGCAAATCTAATTTATCAATGCAGAGATAAGATGACAGTTATCTGGCATTAGACACAGAAGAAAACATGAATAACCTATTCAATGGCAAATCCAATTTATCAATGCAGAGATAAGATGATAGTTATCTGGCATTAGACACAAAAGAAATCATGAAATTATAGACTATCCAAGTGTAAGATTAGAACAAAAGAGAAATGGATATTGAACATGTAACAACAAAAGAAGCTTGTATTACTGGAATGAAGATGAGAAGCTACAAGGAACAGAGTATCTACAGTCTCCAGAAGTTGAACCTTTGTTACATTTAACTCTCAGCCATTTATAGGCCTTTTACAATGCTCCTGAGCTCTCAAAGGCTTAGAATGTATTAATCTATCCTCCCTGTATTTTTAACTGTTTGATGCCCTGACTAGGCAAGCATGGCTCAGAGGTTTCTTCTTCTGACAGAAGAGTAACCGCATTCGGGTAGTTTTCTGCACTGTCTGGGAGCTCTTTCATGCCAGAGATGCCCCACAATCACTTCTGTTGTTTTCGGCTGTGTTGCGTTGTTGATTCTCCATGATGTTTCTGTTTCGGGCTACATCGTGCTGTGATGCTCCATGATCGCTTTCCGGCCTCTGTCTCCCAGCAACTGTTTCCCAGCCTCTACTCTGTGATGGAATGGCTATCGGGCCTATGAAATCCCTGCAATGGCCCTTTTTCTGTAATAAACAGAGAAATGTTGCAATATTGTAAAATCCCACCCATCTCTGTTCATTTTGGACTTAAAAAGTCCTTAAACATGGCCTATTCTCCCATCGAGTCCGTCCTCTGAGTCGCTATCGCAAGTCACTGATGGCCTGTCCCTGTGTATTTTCTTTGTATTCTAGAAATACAAAAAATCGTGAAAATAACATGAAAAATGGCTTTGGCGGACCTGAAAATATTATAAATTTTCATTCTTGAACCCTTTCGGGTCCGGGTCTTATCGCATCGGCGCTGCTCCAAGGCTCCCTTTGTATTTTATAAATACGTCAAAACGGTGAATAATGCATTGAAAATGGCTTTCCTGCGGACCTCAAATATTATGAAATAATATTTAGAATTACGTCGGGTCCGGTTCATCAGGTCGCACACATACATGTGCATAGGCCCTGCCCCTTAATGTTTCTCCGATGCGACATAGCGATGCGATCTGATCGCAATCGCATATCGCCCAAGCCAGAGGTCTTTCCATATAACATGGCGTATGTCCCCACCGATTGCGATCCTGCGATGCGATGTGGGCCATCAATCTGCACGCTTGATCGATGGTCCACATTGCATTGCTGATCACGATCGCAAGTTCCACTCGGTCTTCCCTTACTCCGCCGGCTTGCTTCCGCCGATTGCGACCCGCCGATCCGATCATCGGAGATCGCTGATCGGGGGTGTCTTCCACCCAACCTTAAGTCCTCCTCTGTGTTTGGCCGATTTGCGATTTGCTGCTTAGATATGGGCCATTGATCAGCCAGATCTGACGACTGCTGTGCATCATCTCTGTGTATGCCTCTGGTACTTGTTTTTTTCACTATTTTTGAGTGTTTTTGCCTCCCGATAGTGCTTTTGCGCCATGCTAAGGGCTCTTGGCATGTGATTTTTTCTATCTTTGGATGATCTTAAGAAAATTTTGAAGACTTCAGGAGTGTTTTGGATCCATTTTTGGGCCAAATGCCAACAAGGCTAACACTGGCTCCTTTTGGGGATGAAATCCTCCCTGTGAGGTTTCAAGAATCACAGAACAATGCCTTTCCTGTAAAAACAAAATCAAATCTTCCTCCTAGTGTTCCATTGGGCATGGAGTCTATTTTGCAATAAAATAAAAGCTGAAAAAACATTTTTACAATACCAAGGCTTTGAAGCCTTAAATGAAATAAAGTTTGAAGAATTGCCCATTTACTGGGCTACCAAAAACACCTTCCCCCTCTAAATTGTGCAGAATGAAAATGTTGCTCCTATGAACTTGAGTGATGAAAAACAAACTTGTCCATAAGGGATCAAATTTACCTTGGTTGCCCTTGTTTTCCTTCAACGCATCCCATTTGAGAACCCAGTCACCAAACTAAAAATTGTCCCATTTTACCTTTCTATCAAAAGTTTCTTTAATCTTCTTTTGATGACTTTCAGCAAATTCATCAAAGACTTGTAAAATCCTATTAATTTCATCATCTTCTTCAAAAAATTTCCAGTATTTAACATTGTCAGGCAGAGATGGTCTATATTTCACCTCATCTCTGTATGCTTTTAGCCTTGGATGTTTTGCTTGGAAGGTTTTGTTCACCTGTTGAATGATAAGGTCTGCTTCGTACTCTGCTGTGTTATTTGTGACCTGAAAAGTTAATATGAAAGATAAATGAATGCATTCCTGTGTGGGGGACACAAGGAATACACCTGCCCCTGCAGCTTCTTTACAGCAAGCTCCATCAAAGAACATGTCTCAAATATGTGGGCCTTCTTCCTTAGCGATCTGGCAAACTGCCTTTTTAAGTTGCATGGAGGCCAACTGAGATTCTTCAATCTGCAGAAAACAAGCTCCAAAATCAGTGTTGACAGCATATATGGGATGATTAGTGGGATTCCTTTCATCGCAGTTGATATAAGCCAACTGAGCCTCTCTGTACAATCTCCTATTTTCACCTCCAAAAACTGGGACAATAGCATAGGACAGATCATTTTGCAATGTTCCACCTAATTTCTTGATCCAGCCTCTGGAAAGAAACATGCCAAACTTGGGGGGTACATCTGCTACCACAATATCCATCATCATGCTCTTCATGGGCAGCTGAGGCAAAGTGATGGCTAGGTCCTTGATTAATCCCAGACATTTCACTTTTCTAGAGTCAAAAGAAAACAGGTCATGATAAGGCTTGGTAATGTCAAGACCCAATTTATCCATGACAGCCTTGGGCATTAAATTATGGCTGGCTCCAGTATCCAGAAGGCAGTTGTGAAGGACTTTATCATGAATAGTTAGAGAGACATAGAATTATGCGGAGCTGTCCTCACAATTTTGAATCATTAGGTTGAGAATAACAGCTGGTTTTATCATCTTGTAGATTTACATAGTCGGTGGAGGCTTGGACGGCTTTAGGCTCAAGGGCCTCGAGGATAGATTTCTTGAAGGACTCATTCTTCACTAGTTCAATCAGAGATATAGGTATTCTTAGCTTTTGGATTTTTGATTCAAAACTGAAAGGATAAGGAGCCTTGTCAGGGCCTCCTACCTCGTGGGCTAGAGCTTTGAGGATGATAAGATTAACTGCTGGTCGCTTCTTCTTATTAGCTTGCTGTACTGCAGAGACAGTAGCTCTTTGAACCAGAGTTTCCTTGGCATTATTGATCTTTGCCCTCAGATTATATCTGTGTTGATCTTCAATTTGTAGAACAACTTCACCGTCCCACTCTTGGCTGATTTGGTCATTGAACAATGACTTTTCATAGGCAACTAAGGTCAAAAAAGGGGCACTGCCTTTGTCTTCCATACAATGGATCTCATCATCTTCTTCAAACTACTCTTCTTCCATGACTGCATTTTGAAAAGGGGTCTTCACCCTTTGGTCTTCATTGGCATCTTTGCTTCTTTGCAAAATCTGCAACTGCTCATTAGCTCTTGTATATGGATTTGGATTTCTAGGAACAAAGGTATTAGGAACCCTTCCTTTCCCAGGGTGCTGCTCAACCTTTAATTTGGAGATCTCAGAGGCTAATGACTCTATCATCTTGGTCATTTTATCTATCTTGGGATTTGAAGATGATGGAGATTCGCCTCTCTGTCCCCTTCTATCAACACTTCCCTTGAGCTTTTCTGCAACCATGATGTTTGATTCTACTTCCAAGGCTGCATCCTGCATATCAGCCAAGGTAGCACATCATCTCTCCCTTAATAGTAGACAAAAGTCAGAGTCAAAAGCACTGGCATAGGTGAGTTTAGCAGAGGTAGTAGTGGGTTTTACTTCAACTGGTATCTTGTTGTACATACGATTAAACCTCTTATTAAAATCAGAAAACAACTCACCATTTTCCCTCTTTAAGTTCCCAAACTCAGTGTGGTAGTAGAGGAGATCCTTCTTATCCCCTCAATTCTTTAGGAATGCATCATCTAAAGCCTCAATATCTGCTATAGATCTCGGGGTCAGTTCTCTGAACCATTTTCG
This sequence comes from Pinus tabuliformis, assembly GCA_031772625.1. NCBI lineage: Eukaryota > Viridiplantae > Streptophyta > Pinopsida > Pinales > Pinaceae > Pinus > Pinus tabuliformis. Next base: position 470,835,136 of record CM062808.1, on the reverse strand, counting down.
AGCCTCTCCATCTAGGCTTTGGACAAAGACTCTCATCCAGACATCATCTTCACTAATGTCTAGGTTATCAACATAGCTATAGAATGACTCAAGATGTTCTTCAACTATAACACCTTCAGTCCCAGTGAACTTAGGCCTATATTTTTGATATTCTCCAGTAGGCATGGCATTCAGAGGAGTGGGCAGTACTAGAGGTCCATACCTAGTAGCTATGATTCTTTCCATTTTGGTAGGTGCTTGTGGGCCTGCCATAGATATGGTGGCTATAAGTGTATTGGAAGTCTGAATGATAGAGGGCTGAGGAGTGACTGACAAGACTAAAGGAGTATGATGGATAGGAGGTGAGGTTTCATTTGGGCTTACATCAAAACGAGAACCTAAATAATAAGGAGCTTTATGAATTTCTGAGATTTTTTCTTCACTGCTAGTATTAGATGATATACTCTCAACATGTATTTGTCCTATTGTAGGATTTTCTTGAAGAGATATAGAAGATTGTTTAGATTTACCTGAACTTGATGCTCCTTTTTGCAATACCTTTCTTTCTTTGATGATTTTTTCAGGATCATATACTGGGTCAGCTTGTGGCTTCTGAGGATTTCTCTAAGTATGCCTCACAAACTGAGCCAGAACTATGAAGTGGAGTCGCCAAAAGGTTCGTCCTTTAGTAGAGTCACCAGATAGATGATTACAACCAAAAAAGTGCCCAAAATTTGTCTATCATCAAAGCTGGATCTGTGTCATCTCCTAGGGAATCTGAGCTTAAGTCTCCTCTCCCCGGCAACAATGCCAATTGTGTTATCACTCCAGGAAGCTCTCCTAGGTTGCAGCTCGGAGATGCCTAGTAACATATAACCTTCAATATTGTTCTCAGAACTATTGGAATGGATGAAGGTTTAGATCAAGCCAGATAACCGTTTCAACTTTTTTTTTTTTACTCAAGACATACATGAACACCCTTAGCTTTACAAGGCTTTAGACCACTAATGCTCAATAGTTTGTAGATTCAATGGATATGGAGAATACCAACTGTACCAGCAGATGCATATATAAACACATATGAATGGCCAGCTATAGGAAGCAAAAGCAGCTTGCAAATATAATTTATCAACGCAGAGATAAGATGGCATTTATCTGGCATTAGACATAGAAGAAACATGAACAACATGTTCAAGTGAAAATCAAATTTATCAATGCAGAGATAAGATGACAGTTATCTACCATTAGACACAGAAGAAATCATGAATAGACTATCCAAGTGCAAGCTTAGAACATAAGAGAAATGGATATTGAACATGTAACAACGAAAGAAGCTTGTATTACTGGAATGAAGATGAGAAGTGCAAGGAACAAAGTATATACAGTCTCCAGAAGTTGAACCCTTGTTACATTTAACTCTCAACCATTTATAGGCCCTTTACAATGCTCCTGAGCTCTCAAAGGCTCGAAGTGTCTTAATCTATCCTCCCTGTCTTTTTAACTGTTTGATGCCCTGACTAGGCAAGCATGGCTCGGAGGTTTCTTCTTCTAATAGAAGAGTAACCGCATTCAAGTAGTTTGTTGTGCTGTCTGGGAGCTCTTTCGTGCCAGAGATTCCGCACAATCATTTCTGTTGTTTTCGGCTGTGTTGCGCTGTTGATGCTCCATGATGTTTCTGTTTCGAACTGCATTGTGCTATGATGCTCCATGATCGCTTTCCAGCCTCTGTCTCCTAGCAAATGTTTCTCGACCTCTGCTCTGTGATGGAATGGCTATCAGGCCTATGAAATCCTTGCAATGGCCCCTTTTCTATAATAAACAGAGAAATGATGCAATATTGTAAACTCTCGGCCAGCTCTGTTCATTTCGGACTTAAAAAGTCCTTAAACATGGCCTATTCTCCCATCGAGTCCATCCTTTGAGTCACTACCGCAAGTCATTGATGGCTTGTCCCTGTGTATTTTCTTTGTATTATAGAGATACAAAAAATCGTGAAAATAACATAAAAATGGCTTTGGCGGATCTGAAAATATTATAAATTTTCATTCCTGAACCCTTTCGGGTCTGGGTCTTATCGCATCAGCGTTGCTCCAAGGCTCCCTTTGTATTTTATAAATATGTCAATACGACGAATAATGCATTGAAAATGTCTTTCCCACGTACCTCAAATATTATGAAATAATATTTAGAATTACGTCAGGTCCAGTTCATCGGGTCGCACACATACATGTGCATAGGCCCCGCCCCTTAATGTTTCTTTGATGCGACATAGCAATGCGATCTGATCGCAATCACATATCGCCCAAGCCAGAGGTCTTTCAATATAACATGGCGTATGTCCCCGCCGATTGCGATCCTGCGACGCGATGTGGGAGGTCGATCTGCGCGCTTGATTGATGGTCCACATTGCATCGCTAATCGCAAGTTCCACTTTGTCTTCCCTTACTCCGCCGGCTTGCTTCTGTCGATTGCGACCCGCCGATCCGATCATCAGAGATCGCTGATCGGGGGTGTCTTCCGTCCAACCTTAAGTCCTCCTCTATGTTTGGCCGATTTGCGATTTGCCGCTTAGATTTGGGCCGTTGATCGGCCAAATCTGACGGCTGTTGTGCATCATCTTTGTGTATGCCTCAGGTACTTGGTTTTTTCATTGTTTTTGAGTGTTTTAGACTCCCGATAGTTCTTTTCCGCCATGCTAAGGGCTCTTGCCATGTGATTGTTTCGATCTTTAGATGATCTTAAGCAAATTTTGAAGACTTCAGGAGTGTTTTGGATCCATTTTTGGGCCAAATGCCAACAATGCTAACAGGTACTTCTCCCTATCAACTAGTGTATGGGATGGAAGTTGTCTTTCCATCCTCTTAGGAGTACCAGTAATGAAAATACTTCAAGAATTGCAGGTTGAACTAAATAGTATCCAAAGAAAAATCAATCAAACTATTCATCTTCAGCAAACTAGAGAAGAGGTCTACATCAGGTCTCAAGTTGTGCAGGAAAGGGTTAAAAGGATTTTTGATAAGAGGACCAAGGCTGAAGATTTCTACCTTGGTGAGAAGGTGCTCAAGTGGGATTCAAGGAGGGAGGAAAAAGGTAAACATGGTAAATTTGATTTCCTATGGAAAGGTCCATATGTCATCTATGCTTACAGAGGAAACAATGCTTTCTTCCTGAGAGAACTTGATGGTACAGAAGTAAAGTGTGGGCCAGTGAATGGTCGAATGCTAAAACACTACTTTGAACCTAGTTACTAATTGTCATTCCCATTTGTACATATTTTATTTTCAAAGTCTAGTTTGGATTGGATGGTGATTTTTAAGTTGAAGCATGAAGAGAAGGCCCTAAGCTTTGAAAGATTTACTATCATAAGAATCAATAATGCAGATGCATAGAGGAACACTTTGCAAGGTAACATCAACAACAATTCAGAGGCCACTGATCTTTCAAGTTCTTGACATTTCACTAGAAAATGTCATCCCCAAGTGAAGCCACTGTTAGGTTCCTATACCAATAGGAGTTATAATTTTGAATGACTAAGGTTAAGCCTTGTAATATTGTACATACCTGTGCTTTCTGCAAATGTTTTCCATATTAAAAAATTTAAAAAATGTAAAGAGGGTATGTGCTAAAAGAATAATCAAAAGACAAAAAGAATAAGAAAAGGTAAAAAAAATCAAATATATGAACCCCAAAAACAAAAGAGACCATGAAAGTGTGCAAGTCAAAATGCCACTAATATTTACTTTTATGCACAATAATGATTTTGTGCAACTTGTTATTCATGCCACAATCCATGGTAATCAAAATTTTTAATCTTGATTATACCATGTTTTGAATTTTATGTTTATAGTTAGAGAATAAAATCTGACCAAACAGTTTAATCTTGGTTGATCATTAGGTAGGTATAGAAAATAAAAGGAGCTCATCAGTCTAATCTAAGCCCTTGGATTGATATAAGGTTAAAATTAGATAGTTTGTTTTGTAAAAGAAAAGGAATTGATAAGGGTTTTGCTAGCCTAAATGCACCCAAATAAACTGAAAAAAAAATGGTAGGGTAAGTAAATGGGTAAGTAGAAGAAAGGTTGCAGAAATATCAAGTGATTACACAAAAAGCACTTATGTCATGTTTTAAATGCATCTTTCAAATGTGCATAAACAGTAAACAAAGCAAGGACAATGGTTTACAACTTGGTCTATTTAACATCCCCTCAGTCATTTCACCCCTCTACTTACTAATTTCCACAAATAAGTTCTAAGTACTCAAATCCTTTAAGTCAAAGAGGCTCAGAGCATTTCTCTAACTTTTGGAGGGGCTGGACCCTCGACTTAATGACTTATGGGCGAAAGTGCTAGAATTCCCTTTATAAAAACTTCATCTCCCTTCATTTCCCTAATAAAACCCCCTTTGTCCTATGGTGGACACCATTTACCTAGGAAAAGTGAAAAACCCATGTAAATCCCTTTTCACTCAAAAACCCACAAAAAACATTTTATCCTAAGTATAAATCAAAGTGCGCATAAATGTTATGTTTTACATTTTTACTTAGGAAAAACCCCCTCCGCCCATTAGATTTCGTATTAATTTCTAATTTTACTATATAATCCCCCCATATTCCTTTTCACGTATATTAAATTAATTCCTTTATATAAATAACCCAACCTCTAGTTTAGTTATAAACTATATAAATTACCCATATCCCGGTATAATTCTACTTAGTTTACCTAATCTCGGTAAACCTAAGTTAATCCCATCACCCGATCCCCTAATCCTGCGATTAAAGCCCCGCCCGATCACTTAGCCCTTAAATCCTAAACTAATCCCATAGCACCGAAAATTAAACCTATGGACCTCCCCGAAAGCCTTCCCTTTATCCCTCGTGCAATTCCCTCACCTGACTCCCGTTCGGTCATCACCCCCCTCATCCGACGGCCTACATCCATATCAGCCGAACCTGATGACCTTTACTCGCCCGATAAGGTGGTTTTCCATGACCCCCTGAATGCTACATGTCACGCTCTAAGGCACATTGGGTGACCCCTCCCGAACACCGCCCATGCCACAAAAGCAATGCAACAACCCTCCAATACCACCAACTGTTAATTTGTAAATGAACCCGCCAAAAAACCATTGTTTTTCTATAAAAGGCCAAAGAGCTCTCTTTCGCCCTTTTCACTCATTTTCCCTGTAAAACTAAGAAAACCTTTGCGACTCCTGCAAACACTGAATTGACCAACAGACCTTCAAATTCACTCCAGAAGACGCCGCAGACAGCCCAACTAACCTCCTAGTCTATACCATAACTGTACAAACCTCTATAACTATCGCGAACCATCAATTTAAAGCCAATTCGACCAAATTCTAGGTATTTCACCACAAAATACCACTCCCAGTTCAAATTTGGAAGCACTTAGCCTCTTTAGTAGGTTCATTAAGTCAAATTAATTGAAAAATACCTTAAGTTTAAAAACACCTGCGGCCAAAACCCTTTGAAATTTCCCAATTTCCATTTTAAAACCTCCGAAAAAACCCCCAACCCAAAATTCAATCCATAAGAACTGAATAATGGTTGCCTCTGTTGCCATGGACGTCAGACCTGTGACAACCCCACATTTAGACCTAGACCACCTTCCCTTAGCTGATAAGGATTTCCAAATAAAAGATACCACTGCATCAGAGCTCCTACTCAAAGTTCATTGCTTGAGTAGAGACAACTACCTGAACCATTCAGATGACATTGGCCTCTGGGAGTCCAATTTTCCCAGATATCAGTTCCCCCAAGTGCATGTTTTCCCTAAAATTGTCCACATGTGCCATGCATGCTACGTCCCTAGTCATAGAACTGTCATGTCTCATGACCAGAAGGTTTTGTTTACCATCACAGTTGAATCCATAAATGAAATGTTACATTTTCAACCAAGACCCAATCTAACCCCACTCTCAATTGCGGATCTAATAGACCAATACACCAAGTTAAATCCATCTAGATTGGCCCAGTTACTCCAAACTTTCATTATGGAATAAAAACATATTCCTAAAGATCCCCATCCATATATGTCAACAATCTTCTCTACAAGGGGCAAGCAGATTGTGACCATGATATCCTGCATTTTGGGCTACACTACAGTGAATACATTGATGAGCTTATACTTGCCTTCATGTCCATTTATATCCCAGGACAACCTCCTGCTATTTTGTACAATTTTGCTGAGTTTATAGCTGATAGGATGCATGAGCAGTTTACTAGAATGAGCAATGAAAGAGTGTTTAAGTATTCATTTGTCCTCTATCATATGTTCCTATACTACGAATGAGACGTATTTCCTTTCACTCTCCAGAAGCTTGATATTGAAGGCCAACCCAGGTCTGTCATTTTTTGGACCCCATTGTTCCACAAATTTGGATTGCCATACACTTATTCAGATTTTATAGACTCTTTTGCACATCCAGTCATGACTATGCTTACAGGAAATCCTCCACCTAGGATAAGTGCAGAGATAAAAAGGGTCCTCCAGCTGTCCAAGCAAACCAAAGTGGGAGATTGGTACCTGTACCAAAACCACACAGAGATAAGGATCTATGGGTGCCATCTTGCACCATATAAACTACCCAAATACCTCCCCATGAGGTTATTTGCTTTGGAATATTATAGGCAGATAATGAACTCAGATGAAGTAAATTTTGTTTCAGCCAAGAAGAAAACCCAGTTCAGAGTCAAAGATCAATTGGGCCCCTTCATCTGCAATTCTAGAGAGGTAGGGAAGGAAGCAGACCAAATTTTGCAGCAAATGAAATTCCAACAGAGTTTCATGTGGAGATATGACCCTCAAGGATTCATGACTAGACTTAGGAAAAAGGCCAAATTAGGGCCTTACATCCATCACCCCATACCTGAAATAGAAGCCTATGCCAATCAATATGAGTGGGTGGAGAAAACTCTTATAGATAGAGATAGTACAAAGGTAGACATTGAGAATACCTTGATTGATTTAGAGAGGCAACTTGATGAGAGCTCATTTCTGCAGGTACCAGAACAACAAGAAGCCACCATGAGTACCCCTCTTATTATGCAGACTCCTACGAATGAGGAGAAAAATCCAAAAAGAAACAAAGAGGGAGCTTCCACTTCAGGAATGGACACCTCTAATTTGCAGCAGGAAACAAGTCATAGCAAGAGGCAAAGGCTCAATCCTGCCTCTGAACAAGAATATATAGAAGGGTCAGCACAGGTAACCAACATAGAGGTAGACAGAAGCAGGCCCACAACTCCATCTGGAGACATACAAGAGCCTTCCACATCACAAACTCAGATGTTGGAAAGATAGCTAAGTGTGGAAGTGTTTTCATTCGGTAGGCTTGCTCAGAAGGACCAAGACATAAAGGACAGGTATAAAGAAATCAAAATGAGAAATGAGAAACTCAAAGCTTAGACTTATGCGCAATATCTGAAACTCACTCCCACAAATCAAATAAGATTGATGTCAGCTTTTGACATCAAGGAGGGAAAACTTCAAATTTCCTTTATCAAACCTACAACACAGCGGCCCAAGATATCTTTAGATTTCAAGAGGGTTGACTTTGAAGTATTGGCAAGGGATATTCATCCCATAGATAAGATAGAACTGCATAAATAGGCTGGAGAGACGATATATTCCACCCTAACAAGTAAAGCCATAGCTGCCCATCAACTACAAAACTCATTGAACAACATCTCGGCACAATTTCAGTTGGAGAAGGCCTCCTCACAGGCCAAGGATATAAGGATTAAGTCATTGGAAGACTTGGTTATTGAGTTGGGACATGATCCCAAAGATATAAAGGCTACTGAGTAGCTGATAAAGAAGAAGAACGATGATATTGCTGCACTTAAGAAGAAATTAAAGATACCCCAGCTGCAACATCCTCAAACAATGGAAGTTTTGGAGACCCAACAAAAGCATGAGGAGTTGATGGACTTAGTCCTAAGACTCAATGATCAACTAAGAGAGATAGAGAAAGAATTGGATAGCCTGATCCAATTAAAACAAAATGACATTGCCACAACTTCTACAAATGTCATCCCTATAGTATCTACTGCAGTCCCTTCCACACTGGCAGCTTCACTAGCACCTACAGCTCCACCTGCCACATCATTTCCAGTTACAGCAGAATCTACAACAGTAGGTGCATCAGGAGAAAAAGCAGCAGAGTTAGTCAAAGCCATGGAAGAAATGTCTATCCAGGCTACAGAAATGAACAGACTAAAAGAAAAGGTGGCAAGTTTAGAAACTGACTACAAACTTGCCCAAATTATGCAGAAGGAAGAAGCACAAAAGGCCAATAGAATGAGTGAGAGATTCAAAGCCATGGAGAAAGACCTAACATTGGAGAAACCCCCTGGACAAGCCAAGGAACTGTTATGGGCCAATATCATTGACTATGTCAATGATATTTGGCCATCCATTCAATTTATTTTTTAGCAGATAGAATTGATAAAGATAACTACAACAGCTATTTAGAAGATCAAGGAGGAATTGGGAGACATGCCTAACGATGCCAATAGACTCATCCATTTTCTCAACAGCAAAAATAGGTATGAGCTTCATGAGCTGGATATAAAAGATAGAACTGAAACCATTTTGGAGATAAGGAAGGTCCTTTCCAAGAGGAACCTAATGCTAAACTTGGAGGAAAAATGCCAAAACATGTAGACATCCATTGATAGATTCATGGCTAAATTCCAAATATTGAGGGAGAAAGGATTGCCTAGTCCATTGGTCATTAATGAAAAACTTATGACACAACAGGACTATGATAGAAGACTCAGGTAGTTGGCTAAAGAACAAGCTAGCACTTCAGGAATAAAAGCACTGCCAACAGGCAAATTTTTGTATAATACATTTGAGAACTTGGTTTTTCCTCCAGCATGAGGTAAAACACTTGTTCGTCACCAAGCCCAATTTTGCCAAGTATACTGAGGCTGACAAGATATATAGGCGAATGATGAATGTCAGGTTACCTGAAGCTGAATCATGAGAAAAAATGACTGATTTACTGTAAGAAATTTACAGTAAAAAATTCACTGCACAATAAAAGTAAACAACTAGGTAAACAAATGAAAATAGGTCAGCATGCCAAAGTATATTAGTCTCAAAGAGTATCAAGTGAAAGATAAAAGTTAAGGAAGATTCCAGCGTCAAAGACCACAACATCAAGCCAGCATAAAGCGCTACAAATCCAACCATAAAATCCAGCAGCACCACAATAAAAGGGACAGCATGAAATAGTTCAATAGTTGTCTCTATCTTCTTACAAGAAGATATTTGTATTTCCTAGATTAAATATCAAGTTAGTTTGAGATATTTTGTAATAATTTTTGAATACTTCACAATTCGAAGTATGTAGGTGTGGATTCTTAGACATTTCTATAGACCATTTTGATTAAAAGACTTTATAGACATTTTTGGGCACTACAACCCCAAGCATGAAATGTCCATAAACCAAGGGCTCCTAAGTCCCTAAAAGTGTTGTTCTAACCCCTAAAAGAATAAGGTCAACTGATTACAGCTTCTCCCAGAAGTTCTCCATGAAAAACTGCTCAAAACTGGTCAAAATAGGATCATTTCAGCTGCTCCATAGGAAAAGTGCGTTGCATCTCACCTAAATACTCTGTGTGGGTGCGTTTCATTTGAAAAAGCCCTTCTATGGGGTGCGATGGGCGAGAAGTGACAAATGGCAGTGTCATTCCGCGAGGTGGAGAGGCATGGAATCTTCCAAAAACTTCTCCTGTGACACTTGCCTCTCTGAATTCGACCAAGGATGAGTAAGAGATCATCAATCTCCAAGTGGAAGCAAGAACTATCAGAGGGAAGAAACTAATCAAATCACAACATGACTCATCTCCCTTACAGATATCTATATATGGATCCCTCATCCCAGAGATCCAGAGGTTGGAATTTTGCATATTGTAAGGAATTGTTGTTGGTTTCTTGAGACAACATCATAGTGTTGGGTGATCTAAGCTTTGTATGAGGTGAAGAAGGGCTTACTTGCTGAGAGGATGATGCTGGGTCAGAACAATTGGTTGTAACTCCCTTGGCTCTTTCTTGTTTATTAATAAAAGCTATTCAAGTTTTCCTCCATACTCTTGTATCATTTATGTTTCATGCATTTGTATGGTCAATTTACATCTGATCCTAGATTGTTTATGATTATAGATCCATGTTCTTGTATAGTGTAATGCTATTGTGATCTTACAAGTACTCAGTGAAGCTGGGCGTACAAAGGAGCAAGTACCGAAAGACTATCAAGAGAGAGAGGAATCGAACTAGGAGATTAGCGCAAGAAAGAGGTTGGTCTTCTTTGTTCTTCTCTCATCTATATTTCATAAAGGAAAAACGAAAGTAGCTTTACTTTGTTTGTTTCTAAGGTAGCTACCACACCTTAGTGGGATAAGCAGTTCTGTGTAGACACTTTTCCCTGTAACAAAATGGCGACTCCGCTGGGGACGAATTAGTTTGTTTGTTTATCTTCCTTGATTGTTTATTTTATAAACTTATAGACGGAGCCTGAAGTCGAGCCAGGTAGCTTTCGAACTGCATTTGCTATGCAAATGCAAAGTAGATAAATGCCGCTTCAGTCAATCTCCGGGATTTGTTTATAAATTAAACAACTAATTTACAAATTCTCTAATTGCCCTCATGGGAGCTCTTAGAACCTCCTTAGATCTACCCCTGATTGTTGCATTACTGATTACCATTTGCTCAGCCAAAACCCATGAACTAAACTGCAAACTGTGACCCGGAACCCAAGCAAAGTCTTGTCTCTGGCCCAGTGCAGGTACTGTTCTGTGAATCTGAAATTCAGCGCACTTCCCGAGTGTAGTAGGTGCGCTGCATTTCAAGTTCCCTGTGTTACAGGTGCGCTGATCAGACTAGGCATTGTTCAGTTTTGGTTTCTGTGATTCATTCTTTTCAGTTCTATTCATCAATTTTGCTTCTTGTAATCAATATATCTCTGTTTGAAACCCCTTTTCCTTGCTGTTATTCCGCCTCCAATGTGCAAAGAACTGTAAATGTTTTTGTGTATTTGTTGAGTCATTTTTAGTTCTCCTTTGCAAAAAGTAACGTAATTGTACTATCGTCCTTTGATTTGAAAGTGTCGTAAGTGTCGTTTTCAGTCATAGGAAAGAGTTTGGTTGCTGTAGATAGTCGATTACCCTGTTACTATTGTATTTGGTCTGAATTTGTAATTTTTCTAGTGTCGAAAGCAAGTATTCATTTCCAAATCGTAAAGTGTTGTGATTGTCTCCATTTTTTATTTCGAAAAGAAACTTGTTAGTAATTGTCGCTTGAAAAGTAATTCAAATTTGTGCATTAGCTTTATTTTTTACCATTCACCAACTAAGAAAGCCGAAAACAAATACATGCATGTGCATTTGCATTTAGACTGTTTGATTGGTTTGATTTAGGACAGTGCATTTAGTGTGTGCTCTTTGCTCTTTGTGAAAGAATATTGTCTCTCTTTCCTTAGTAGCTAGGATTTTCATTGCACAAAGAAGATAAAAGACTGTTTATCATCTTAGATTGCATTTTAGGAATTATACATCTACATCTCGTGGTGAACCTGAAAGGCAAATTTCTTAAACAAGATCAACTATAAAATAAATTCAATGAATCTAACAACGCTTTGGAACCTAACGCACAACATCTAGAAGTCTAGGCTAGAGACGTATTCCGGCGTCGTAAAGCCTGGTAACTGTTGTTCTCACTGATGGTTGGGTGATTCCTCCACTTTGAGATGATAAGTGCCAGTACGGACTTACGCTCCCACGTACCGTCGAGTATTTTTTGGCAGACCAGTATAGGCTTAATCCTTTATCCATAGGAAGTCGTGTCTGGCGCCCTATCGATCGCAATGCAATGAACACAGCATTCGGGAAGATTGACTGCCGTACCGTAAAAATTATTCTGCAGTTTTGCGATTGGTTTGGTAATCCCTCTACCTAGATTTCCAGAGCAGTCCCTTTCGTTCCTTTTCAAACTCCTTAACGGAAAAGGTCCATCTGAGCACTTGTCACTTCAGGCTCATTAAAAATCGAAGGCGACTAGAGTCATCTTTTGTTTTTTCTTGACTCTTAAAAATTGAAAAAACAAGTTGTGTCAAAGCGTCTAAAATTTATTTTAATCGGAATAACATCACTATTCCCTCGTTGGTCTTAGAAGTTAGTCTCCCTTCATCGCAAGTTCTTGTAGAATCGCTAGGAAATCTTTTGGATAGACTAGATATGTCTGAACAACCATCGACATCCAGGACTGTGTCATCTAATGCAGCAGCAGCAGAGCCTCCTGCTGCTACTCCAACGATGTTCGCTGGTATACCATCTGTCCCGGCAAGTTATCAACAACAAGCCGGAGTCCAATCAGGGATTGTTTCGACGACATGGTCAGTTCCTAGTTCTTCATCCAGATTATCATCTGGTATGTCTTATGTTGGAACTCAACAAATTGATCCAATGTGTCTTCAAAGGCCAATCTACCCTTTAAGTACTGGATTGCCACCATATGGAGGGAAATATGCCTTTTCATTGTTCCCTCTCGGAGAAAAACCATATGGGAGTTTACAACAAAGTTCAGCTCAAACTGGAATTACATCCAGCGGTTGGGTACCAATACTGCCTCAACAACCAAGGGTTGTATATTCAATACAACCAGTCCACCCCATGTCAGATATTCCCACTATACCTGCTATGGTGACTACATCGCAAGTGCAAGCGCTACCTGTTGTATGTCAACCCCAAGTTTCTCAGGTTGCAATACAATAGCCTCTTGTCTCAACGACTCAATCACAACATCAGGTTAGTGCCTCCTTATCTGGAGTGACTCAGGCTCAAACAAGTACTATGAATCCTCATCTTGGTCAATCATCCAGTATTGGGCAACAACAAATGTGTTGGGTTGTGTTATATTCTTTCCACGTAGTTAATAGGGGGCTTGAAGGGCACCCGTAACCCCACTTTATGGGGTCCGGGGTAGCGCCCCGGAAAATTTTGGTTTTGGACCATATGTTAGGTTGGGTGGACCCACCTATGGTTTTGTGCATGATTTTCGCACATGTTTTTTTGGATGCGATGGTTTTTCGGTCCATGGTATTGGACGCAATGGTTTTTCGGTCCATGGTATTGGACGCAATGGTTTTTCGGTCCATGGTATTGGATGCTTCGACATGTATAAATATGTATTGTAACATTGAAAGGAATATAATGAAAAATCAAGCTGGTAGTCCCGGTTTTGGGATCCAGGGAAAAATCTCTGTGCATATGTGTTTTATGGGTTATGCTCTCGCATTGTTTATTTTCTTTGTTTAAGAATTCGTATGCAGGTAATTTCTGTACAGGGTTAAAACCTACATTTGGTATCAGAGCTGTTTTGGCTTCAAGGGGACGCCTTTGTTGCTGAGGGGTTTCGCTCGGGCCTGTGGTAGACCCTGTTCAGTGGGAGATCTGCGAGATCGATTCTGTTGGTGAAAGAAGATGGTGAGCAGTGGAAAGATAGAGATTTAGAAGTTCAATGGTCAGAATTTTGAGTTGTGGAAACTCAAGATGGAGGATCTGTTGGTGGATAAAGATCAGTGGATCACGGTAGATCCGGGTACTAAACCATCGGGAGTGACTGATGAAGAATGGAAGAAGTTGGATCAGAAGGCAAAGAGCACAATACGATTGTGTGTCTCGGATTCAGTATTGTTGAATGTATCAGGGGAAGCTATGGCAAAGGCTTTGTGGGTCAAGTTAGGGACTTTGTACCAATCTAAGTCTCTGGTGAATAAAATGTTCCTGTGGAAAAAGTTGTATAACCTAAGGATGAAAGATGGAGACTCGGTGACAAAGCATCTGAATGCGTTTAATACTGTGGTAAGTCAGTTATTATCTGTTGATATTAAAATTTCAGATGAAGATAAGTGCATCAGTCTGTTGTTTTCTCTACCAGATTCGTGGGATAGTCTGGTGATTGCAATAGGTAGCAATGCAACTGATTTTCCGTTTGATGAAATAGTCTCAGCCTTGATGACGGAGGAGATGAGACGGAAAAATATGGACAACCAGAATGGTGATGCCTTGTCTGTACGAGGACGGTCCTAGAACAGAAACAAAAATAAGTCATCGAGTGGGAGATCTAAATCTAGAGGGAGATCTAAATCTCCAGGAAAACCTACAAAGGTGGTGTGCTGGAAATGCGGAAAGGAAGGGCACTTCAGAAGGGATTGTAAATCTAAAGCTCCTGATAAAGGAAAGGGATCTGATGATGCTCCTTCTGCAGAGGCGAAAACCACCTCAGATGAAGGTGGAGATGTGTACTTGGCTTCTTCAAGTACACATGTAGATCATGAGGCATGGTTGATTGACTCAGGTGCATCCTTTCACTTCACTCCCCATAGAGAGTGGTTCTACGAGTATGAGAAATACGATGGTGGTGATGTCTTCTTAGGAGATGATAGGAAGGCTAGAATCATTGGTCGGGGAAAAGTAAAGTTGAAGTTGCAAGGTGGAAGGGTTAGAACACTTCCGGGTGTTCTACATATTCCTGCATTGGCCAGAAATCTGATTTCTGTAAGCAAGTTGGATGATGCAGGTGTAAAGACGGTGTTCAAGAAAGATACCTGCAAGATGGTTCGAGGAGCACTGATATTAATGCGGGGAGTTCGGATTGGAACTCTATACAAGCTGCAAGGTAGCACTGTTGTTGATGGGTGCAATAGTTCTATGGTTCCTGAAAATGGAGTAGAGAATCTAGTGGTCTCTGGAGAGAATACCATGTTGTGGCATCAAAGGCTTGGACATATTGGGGAGAAGGGCCTTCGAATACTTCATGGTAAAGGTATGGTAGAAGGTATGAATAATAGCTCTCTGGATTTTGATTTCTGTGAAAATTGTGTATATGGGAAGCAGAATCAGGTGAGTTTCCCCTCTGGTGGTAAGAGGACGAAAGAGATATTAGAGCTTGTGCACAGTGATGTGTTTGGACCTGTGAAGGTTCCATCACTGGGTAAGTCTATGTACTATGTATAATTCATAGATGAATTCTCAAGGAATACATGGATATATTTTCTTAAGAAGAAATCTAAAGTCTTTGAGAGGTTTAAAGAATTTAAGGCTCTGGTGGAAAATCAGACAGAGAAGAAGATAAAGGTGCTGAGGACAGATAATGGTGGAGAATTTTGCAGCAAGGAATTTGAAGAATTTTGTAAGAAGTGTGGTATAGCACGGCATAATACTACTCCATATACACCTCAGCAAAATGGAGTCGCAGAAAGAATGAACAAGACATTGATGGAAAGGGCAAGAAGCATGCTCAGTGGTGTCGGGTTAGGACAGGAATTCTGGGCAGAGGCGGTGGATACTGCATGTTACCTGATCAACAGATCACCTTCATCAGCGTTGGAGGATAAGACTCCACAAGAAGTATGGACTGGTAAGAAACCCTCTCTTTCACATCTAAGGGTATTTGGATGTGATGCATATGTACATGTTCCAAAGGAGAAACGAACCAAGTTGGATAGTAAATCTGAAAAGTGCATCTTTATTAGGTATAAGGATGGTTTAAAGGGTTATAAGCTTTGGAACCCAGTCACATGAAAGGTTTTGTATAGCCGAGATGTGTTGTTCAGAGAGGTAAAAGATGTTATTCAACATGAAGCCCAACCAAAGGACCCTGAGAAGATAGAGTTTGAGCCAAAGGAGGAAGAATCAGACTCTGCAACAGAGGAGGAATCAGAAGATGAAGAGCCACAAACTCTGGCTGTGAGAAGATCAGTTCGAGAAAGAAGGCAACCAGAAAGGTATAGTCTAAATTTTGCTTTGTCTGTTACTGATAATGATCCCAGAACTGTGAAGGAAGCAGTGGATTCAGAGGATGGAAAACTCTGGAAAGAGGCCATACTCGATGAAATGGCATCTTTGCACAAAAATGAGGCTTGGGATCTGGTGGAGTTGTCGGCTGGAAGGAAACCCATTGGCAGCAAATGGGTGTTCAAGAAGAAGACAAATGCAGAAGGAAAGGTGGAGAAATACAAAGCTCGGTTGGTAGCAAAAGGTTATTCCTAGGTGCCGGGAATTGATTTTGGTGATATTTTTTCTCCTGTTGCCAAGGTAACTTCTATTAAATTACTTTTATCTGTTGCTGCTGCTTTTGATTTTGAGGTAGAACAGATGGATGTGAAGACAACATTTCTTCACGGGGATTTGGAAGAGGAAATCTACATGAAGCAACCTGAAGGCTTTGCGGTGAAGGGTAAGAAAGAACTGGTATGCAAGTTAAAGAAGTCTCTGTATGGGTTAAAACAGTCACCAAGGATGTGGTATTAGAAATTTGATACATTTATACGGGGACTTGGCTTCACCAGAAGCAAAGCAGATCATTGTGTGTATTTTAAATTAATTGGTGACCGTATTATTTATCTAGTCTTGTATGTGGATGATATGTTGCTGGTTGGAAATGACAAAGAAGTTATCCAGGATTTGAAGACCCAATTGTCCTCCAAATTCGACATGAAAGATCTTGGAGCTGCAAACTATATTTTGGGCATGGAAATTAAAAGAGATCGGTCAAAGAGGAAGCTCTGCTTAAACCAGAGGAAGTATGTCGAGACAATACTCCAGAGGTTTAATATGCAGGATAGTAAACCGGTGAAGGTTCCTATTCCTGTAGGTGTGAGGTTATCTGCTGAACAGTGTCCCAAGACACAAGAAGAGGAAGAGGACATGTCCCGTGTTCCATATGCAAGTGCAGTGGGTAGCCTGATGTATGCAATGGTCTGTACTAGACCAGACATTGCACATGCAGTGGGAGTATTGAGCAGGTTTATGTCAAAACCTGGGAAGGAGCACTGGACAGCAGTGAAGCGGGTTTTCAAGTATTTGCGTGGCACTAGTGATTATGGTTTGTGTTACCAAGGAAGACCAGGATTGGACAGAGTGTTGGATATTCATGGCTTTGTTGATGCATACTGGGCTGGAGATCTGGATCAGAGAAGATCTACAAGTGGGTATGTGTTTAACCTATTTGGAGGTGCAGTCAGTTGGATGAATAAGAAACAATCTGTAGTGGCACTATCAACTACAGAGGCAGAATACATGGCAGCCACTCATGCAAGCAAGGAAGCAGTTTGGTTGCAGAGATTGTGTTAAAGTATGGGGTTAGTACAGGGAGCTATAAGAATAGACTGTGACAGCCAAAGTGCAATTTTCTTGGCAAAGAACCCTGCTTATCATTCAAAGACAAAGCACATTGATGTTCAATATCGCTTTGTGAGGGATATGATAGAAGATAGAAAGGTGTTGCTGGTAAAGGTGGACACTTTGAAGAATACTGCAGATGCATTGACAAAATCTGTGAGCTCTGAGAAGTTCTCTTGGTGTAGAGAAGCAATGGGAATCTCAGGGCTGAAAAATGACTAAGCTCTCCTGTGGCCCCCTGTGGAAAGAAAACAACAAGTGGGAGATTGTTGGGTTGTGTTATATTCTTTCCACGTAGTTAATAGGGGGTTTGAAGGGCACCCGTAACCCCACTTTATGGGGTGCGGGGCAGCGCCCCGGAAAATTTTGGTTTTGGACCATATGTTAGGTTGGGCAGACCCACCTATGGTTTTGTGCATGAATTTCGCACATGTTTTTTTGGACGCGATGGTTTTTCGGTCCATGGTATTGGACGCGATGGTTTTTCAGTCCATGGTATTGGATGCTTCGGCATGTATAAATATGTATTGTAACATTGAAAGGAATATAATGAAAAATCAAGCTGGTAGTCCCGGTTTTGGGATCCAGGGAAAAATCTCTGTGCATATGTGTTTTATGGGTTATGCTCTCGCATTGTTTATTTTCTTTGTTTAAGAATTCGTATGCAGGTAATTTCTGTACAGGGTTAAAACCTACAAAATGGTCCAAAAACCATGGCTGGTTCAATCTCAACAACCGCAATTCCAACAATCATATCAAGGACCTGAGCAACAAGTCTTTGTAAGTAATGGGCAACCACATTTCCAAAGCGGTTATCAACAACCATATTATAATGGTTATGCCCATCAACCTTGTCAAAGTTGCCAGCATCAAATACATTATGCTGGTATGCAAAGACCCACTGCTCAGGCGATTCCATCTTATCCTGGGTATGCTTTGCCTAACCTGAATCAACAGTTGCCCTTTGTAGAAACTCTAGAATTACCGGATCTAAACCGGCTGACGAATGATCCAATTGCTTATGACCCTTGCTGGCCAGCGATTCCGCATAGACTTCCGTCAGATATTCCTAAATTTAATGGAAATCCGAGTGAGGACCCGTCGAATCATGTGATGACATTTCATCTGTGGTGTTCATCAAACACCCTAAATGATGATTCGATTAGGCTTCGCCTTTTTCAGAGGACATTAACTGGTCCGGCAGCAAAGTGGTATATCGAGTTACCCAGAGCTACGTTTGACAACTTCAATACCCTAGCCACAACCTTTTTAACCCATTTTCAGTTACTGATAAGGTACGAAATGGGAACGGAACTCCTTACCAATTTCAAACAAACGACGTCCACTCACATATCTGATCATATTCATGAGTGGCGATGTCGTCGTAGAATGGTAAAAACGTATGTTCCTGATCAGCTTTTAGCTGAATGGTTTATTAAGTCATTATTACCTTCCATTACAGAAGATGTGGCAAAGGGAGGAGTCATCACTAAAGAGCAAGTTATTGCTCGTGCGCAACATCTAGACTTGATCTATACTCAGTCTGGCACGCTCTACGATAAAATACCTGGTGCTCCTAGACTGGAATTTTCCGTTCCTCCCCCTCCTAAATCAAACAAAGACTCTCATGCCGGCAATGGCGTGATAGGTACGACAAGCATGAAATCGACAAAGGATACATCTAAAAAAGCCCGTAAGATTTCTGATAAAAATGCAAATGAAGAACTTCTTGCCTCAGAGGTGAATGCCGTGTCGACTGACAAGGGCAAACAACTGAAGCAACCAGGGGGCAAGAAGAAAAAGAAAGGGAGAAAAAAAGAAGCAGGATAAGTCATCTCCTGAAAAAGCTTCTGCAAACCCTTCTAGGAAAAGGAAACCCCCTGCGAGGTGTCATATATGCAATGAGGATCATCGGACAAGAGATTGTCCACATAAAGCTGAAGTTAAGAAACTATTTAAGAGTTCAAAAACCTCAGTAGTATTGACTGATCTGTTTCCAAACCCGGGAACCAAACTGGTTGCTAATCAAAATGCTTCCTGATCCCAAGTGCTTATGTTGTCTATCTCAAAGCAGCAAAATGATGCTTTGACAAGGAATAAAGATTACAAGAATCCACAGCTGTCGAATAACAAGACTAATAAACAACCTAGTAGTTCGACAACAACTTTGACCAAAGTTGTGCCACCCATCATTCCTGAACCAATGATAAAGTCACCAAAGGGAGTAGTACACAAATCAACATTTAATCCTCGTGCAAAAGTAGCATAGAATTATAATATAATAGAGGACCTGGCCCAATCACCATCCGCTATGTCGACACTTGAGGTACCACAAAATTGCCCCTCCCAAAAGCAAGCTTTATTATTAGCAATAGGTGGGATTGGCCCAATGGATTCCAATCTTGTGGCCTTCGATCATAAAGGATATGACCCTCAGTTACCAGCTCAACTAGCTTTCCTTATTCAAGTGAAAGCCCTCAACAAAACTGTTCATCGAACAATTATTGATGAGGGGGCATCTACATGTATTATGTCGATGAGTTGCTGGAAAAATTTAGGCTCACCACCCTTGTCGAGATCGTCAACGACGTTAAAAGCATTTGATGGATGATCATACACCCCATACAGGATTTTAAGTAACTTGCAAGTTGAACTGGGGGGCAAAACAATAGAAATTGATGTTGAAGTAATCGACAGAAACCTCGATTACAACATCCTACTGGGAAGGCCCTGGATATATGCCATGGCCGCAGTTGTGTCGACCTACTTTAGGAAGATTGCATTTCCCTTTCAAGGAGGAATTACAATTGTCAACCAACAAACATTTCCCCCCAACTGTTCACAAGTTACGAGTAGCATTCCAATGATCCATGGAAGCAATCATTCACTTCAAAATATCGGAGTAGGTCTCCTAAAAGACCCTGCCTTAATGGGTACTTTTGCCCTACCGCCTCCGAGGAATCTGGTGGAAGTGGCCACAGTGGAAGCCCGCAATATGAAATCTTCTATATCTAATGGATTTAGAAGATTCCTAAACATTTTTTCAGCATGGATCATCGCCATTTTAGAAATATTGTAGCAATCAATTTTCTTGGCCTGGGGGGCAAACCCAAATCAATGCTCATCGAGTGTTTGGATAGATAGGTCTAAGGAATATGGTACCTCTTCAGATCCTTGGTTAGATGTACATTCTACAAACAAAGGAATCATTCAGCCAATGATGTTAGGAGAGGCACCATGGGAAGATTACCACCATCATTCCAATTTCCCGAATTACAAGGAAGATTATTCCAATGACCTTAATCATCCTTCAGTTTTTGATTTTCTATCAAATACTGTAAATACGGTGGATTCCGAGGACGGTTCTTATCTCGTGTCGACCTCGTTAAAAAATGAAACAAGGAGTCATGAGGATAGTTCTTTTACTGTGTCAACCTCATTAAAAAATGAAACAACTCCCTTTCCAAATCGAGTCTTTCAAAGATCTCGAAGGTGAACCTTCATTCCAACCACCTCGTTGAATGCAATGAAGCTTGGGGGGCATGCACCTCGATTTGTGTTATTATGCTGGGGGCATGCAAACTTATAACAAGCATAGTTTTTCATTTCAAGCTTGTGAAAACATGAAACTGAATATGAGCAGTGTTACTACAGGGTTCAAGCTCGTTAAAAAATAAACCCGCATCGAGCAGTTTTAGCACATAGTTCAAGCTCGTTAAAAAATAAACATAAGTCATGAGCAAATGTTTCTCCCCACGTTTAAGCTCATTAAAAAATGAACTATTTCCCGGTAAATAACCATCGTGAATGTAGTACTTCAGCCTTCAAAGCCTCGGTCGTGTTCTCATCATCACCTCCACTCTGTATTGGCCGATCATTCACCTCCATTTGATTGTTTACCCCTTTTGAGGAACAGTTGCGAAGAGTGATCCCACTAGCCATCCTTGTAACACTGCCGTGATTGGAAAATTCCAAACCTTACCTGGAATCAGCTGCTACCCAATTTTATCACTCGTTCCTCAAAAGACGAGTCTCCTTTAAGCTCTTTTCAACTGACTCGTAAAATATGAAAAGATTGCCGAGCCATTGGCCTCTCGAGCTCGTTAAAGGGACCAGAAGTGCTATCCCTCCTTTAGATTTTAATCTTTTTGGACCTGAGAGATTATTACACAAAAATATTGAGCACTTGTTTTGTTCAGCTCGTTAAAAGTATCGAAAATTCATCCCTTCTGTATTGTTTTATACTTTTTCGGACTTAAGGGATTAGATGACGAAAAAGGAATTTTGGAGTTTCCTTTACGTTCCTTTTCAGACTCTCTAAAATTGAAAAGGACCGAGTGGTCTTTGTCGTTAAACTCGTTAAAACTTAATAGCGACAAACTTGTCCATAGCAGACAAGAACGAGTTTCACTATCGCTAGGCTCGTTAAAACATAGCGATGGGTTTGCCCAAAGGGAAAATTATAGAACAAGCATATGTTATCATCCTCAAGCTTGACAAAAATAAAGAGGTACTAGTCAGAAATGACTGGGGAAAAATTGGGAAGAAAACTTGAAGAAACTTTGTTGGTAGCAAGTCGCTCTTGAACATGACACTTTCACTCCGCATCCAAGTTGGGTTGGGTTGTTTCATTCACCGGTCACATCACCATGGTCCCATCACACCATCCACATTTGGGGTTAATGCTACCAATCCATCACGTCAGTGTCACCGATATGTTCAAGAGAAGTCATTCAGAGAATTCACCTGTGTCTCACCCGCTACAATACATTTACGCTCCATTCTTTCATGACCGCCACCCTGAACATTATATCACCAGATCGTTTTCACCTCCATTAAAATCATTTGCTCCGTTCCGTGTCATTGATGTGGGATTCATTAAGGCCCTCCTATGACGGATCACTTCTTGTCGACATCAGATCATTATCCAAGAAGTTGATCTAGGAACACCCCGTTCAGTACTTTGAAGCTTGCATGCCTCAATGGCAAGTTTCTCATTTCCGGCGACAGGTTTACATCAATGGCCTTCAACCGAAAGATTTTTCATGGTGTTCGACGCCAAGTCCTTTATTCACACCACGTGAATTGTACTGCAGTACCTTGAGGGTCATTATCATTATCGGTGATTCCTCTCGCGCCTGTTAACAACTTACATCATTGTCTGGTAATCAGGCGATGTCTTTCCATGTTCGACTCCAGAACATCTCTCACATGGATAGACTTGTACTTCAAGTGAAGATCGAACGAGATTGAAGACCCCGGATCTAGTTTCATCCATACGGGATGCGATATATATTCAGGGAAATAAAGACATCAAATGTACATTATTGCAGCACAGATAATCATCCAATAAAAGGGATGATGACTCTACCAGAATCATCAGTCTACACTCAGACGACTGTCTGTCCTATGTACATGAAAATGAATTTATAAAACTGAGCATGGGAATGCCCGCCTCAGCTAGATCATGAAAATATTATTAAGATAATGTATTGTATTGTATCTTATTACAGGTCTCCTCCCAGCTTGAAAGAACTTTGTATCCTCATAATAAAGCATTTCACCTGACATCAAAAGATTAACGACCTCATGCTTTAGGGCGAAAATGTTATAGACATTTTTGGGCACTACAACCCCAAGCATGAAATGTCCATAAACCAAGGGCTCCTAAGTCCCTAAAAGTGTTGTTCTAACCCCTAAAAGAATAAGTTCAACTGATTACAGCTTCTCCTAGAAGTTCTCCATGAAAAATTGCTCAAAACTGGTCAAAACAGGATCATTTCAGCTGCTCCATAGGCAAAGTGCGTTGCATCTCACCTAAATACTCTGTGTGGGTGCGTTGCATTTCAAAAATCCCTTCTATGGGGTGCGATGGGAGAGAAGTGACAAATGGCAGTGTCATTCCGCGAGGTGGAGAGGCATGGAATCTTCCAGAAACTTCTCCTGTGACACTTGCCTCTCTGAATTCGACCAAGGATGAGTAAGAGATCATCAATCTCCAAGTGGAAGAAAGAACTATCAGAGGGAAGACACTAATAAAATCACAAGCTGACTCATCTCCCTTACAGATATCTATATATGGATCCCTCATCCCAGAGATCCAGAGGCTGGAATTTTGCATATTGTAAGGAATTGTTGTTGGTTTCTTGAGACAACATCATAGTGTTGGGTGATCTAAGCTTTGTATGAGGTGAAGAAGGGCTTACTTGCTGAGAGGATGATGCTGGGTCAGAACAACTGGTTGTAACTCCCTTGGCTCTTTCTTGTTTATCAATAAAAGCTATTCAAGTTTTCCTCCATACTCTTGTATCATTTATGTTTCATGCATTTGTATGGTCAATTTACATCTGATCCTATATTGTTTATGATTATAGATCCATGTTCTTGTATAGTGTTATGCTATTGTGATCTTACAGGTACTCTGTGAAGCTGGGCGTACAAAGGAGTAAGTAGCGAAAGACTATCAAGAGAGAGAGGAATCAAACTAGGAGATTAGCGCAAGACAGAGGTTGGTCTTCTTTGTTCTTCTCTCATCTATATTTCATAAAGGAAAAACGAAAGTAGCTTTACTTTGTTTGTTTCTAAGGTAGCTACAACACCTTAGTGGGATAAGCAGTTCTGTGTAGACACTTTTCCCTGTAACAAAGACCATAAGCTATTGTATCACTGATTGGACCAGCAAGATGGATTAATGAATAAAGACAAGACATGTCACAAGATTCATGTGTAACCTGAAGTGTATACAAGTATTTTCTCTTGTGTTGTTATCTTTCTTAAAGTTTTTCCACCATCTTTATTGTATATCTGAAATCTGAATGCTATAATATGGAATGATATCTCAGAATTTGCTTCATTGCACTCTATTTTAACTATTATGCATTTTAATGTTTTCTGCTAATTATCTAAGTTAAGGAATTCTTGATTGCTCCTTAGTTTAGGTAGTCTCCCTGTAATCTATAGAAAAGGATTCTTAATTGCCCTTTGTTCATGATTATCCTTTGTTCCTCATTTTAATCCCGGTCTAAGAATTCTTAAGTTCTCTCTCACCCTGGTTAAGATCATTTCACCCATCTGGCCCAAAGACCTGCACTTTACTATGCTAGCTTGCCCTTTGAACACTCCCTTTAGTGAGTTAATTCCAGTTCTGCTGCCCTTGTTTGACTCCATAGGCCAATGGTCCAAAAACATCATTCTATCCATCTTTTTTAAGGATTCCACCATCCAACCTTCAATATAAATCAAAACCCCTCAACCTTAAGAACTAGCCTGAAATCCTGGCAAAACAAAGCTAAATCATATAGAGAGAGCCCTCTCTGAGCCATAGGTTGGCTAGAGCCTATGTTTAAAAGTTGGTTTGTGGTTACCTCGGTCCTTTCCTTCTTCTGAAAACTTCTAGGGAAAAGTTCTAAGTGATAACAATTTCTATTTATTAAACTGATTTTTTTTGTAAGCTTGGTAGATCCTTCTATTTTCATTAATGTATAAGAAAGTTACAACCACATAAAACTGGTTAGGTGGCCTCAACTTGCCCAGCAGGAAACCAAGTCTGTTGGCCACCTAACTGCATGATAAGCCATCTAATAGCAAAAATTGATAAGTCTTTATACCCAAGCTATATAAGTTTGTATATCATGTCCTTGCCCATACTCTATTTTCCTATAAACATATATGACTTCAAACTGAAAAGTAAAAGCTATCCACATATGTACTAATCAAAAATTAAAAACTAGCTAACATTCTAATCATCTTGCTCAGCAAAGGCGGATTTGACTCGAGCCGGATCCTTGGCATTGGAACTAGGCAGCATTATTTGTGAGAAAAGACATGGGAAGTGTTTCTCAAAGCAGCCAAGGCTTCCATCCTATTTTTGTATTTGGAATTGCAGCTTCTGGAAATCTGGTTTGTAATTACGGAAGTCTTGCACTATTGTCGCCATGCTCACTGAAATTTTCTCTAGGGCCTTGCACAAGAGGTTTTTCATAATCCAATACGGGTACAGGGTCTGTTTGAACTGGGTCACCCACCCTCGGGCATGCCTAGGGTTCGGCACCATCGTGTGCCAATCCTCCATCTCTATCTCTGTCATGCTCGCCTGGCGGTTCAGGTCGGCTTCCCATTCCTCAATCAAACTTCTAATATCTTCACTGGTCCCCTCACGGTATGAATTGGTCACTTCATTAATGAGACTGGCGACTAGTTTCCTACCATGTCTCCTACCCGAGGAACTGGGCTCCTCCTCCTGCTCAGTCGCCTGATGCCTCCTACCTTGGCCCCTAGCCTTCACTGCCATTGCCATCACAACACAATATCGGTGCTTGGTAATGAAATGGGTGTTGGAAAATCCTTGTGCAGGTGAGGGTGCAAGCCTAGCAGCCCTTCACACCCAGGAGAACCTACCTCTATGTGCACCTGCCATGGGAGAAAGAAACTGTAATTGACTTAAAATTAAACTTTGTCTCTCCACCACTCGCAGACCCTGCAGCCAATCAAAGTCTTCCAACCCACCCAAGCATTCAATCTCTTAACCCCCTGGCCCATTTTCATA
The DNA here is from genome assembly GCA_031772625.1 of Pinus tabuliformis. NCBI lineage: Eukaryota > Viridiplantae > Streptophyta > Pinopsida > Pinales > Pinaceae > Pinus > Pinus tabuliformis. The sequence goes on along the minus strand of CM062808.1, from coordinate 470,809,405 downwards.
ACAACTAGAAACAAAAATTACGAGCCCATCATAGCTAGCTCCAACAACATTCTAATAGTTCCCAAACCTAGGGCGACGCAGCACCTCAACAACGACCCCGCAGATGCTTCGACATAGACCATGGGTGCAAAGCCTAGAAATCCATCCAACCAAGCATTGACGGTGCTGGACCTGCCAACATGTCAGGGGCTCTCCCTAGTAAGAAGTTCCAATTAGACCTCAAACCGTTTGGTGTAGGAGTCCCAACAGTGGGTCGTACGGTAATGCCTTGATTGCGATTTCACAGAGAGGCAAGTAAGATGTCCCTGTTGGTAGCAAGGGTGTGACATCTGCTGCAAGCCAAGGAAGGTGCATGAGAGGTTCTAACACACAAAGGGTGAGGTGAGTGCGCCCCTTGGAAACTTGTGATAGCACAGAGTTAAGAAGGGAACACACGAGCAAAGATGCATCACAATATGGAAGGAAAGTTAGCTAGCAATCCAAAGTGATGGTTAAACCAACATCGCGTTTCAGAAAGATTCATACATACATACACATAAATAGTTATACATGCATGCATAAGAAAACATATACATATATCATTTAGAGTAAATAGATAGCTGGAATACAATACAAAATATGCATGAAAAGTTTTGTGTCTTGTTATATTAAGAAGTGTAAGTTCCAGTCATACAATACATCCATGGCCAACCACTAGTTCCGATAGCGAAACGTTACAGACATAACCGCCTGCTCCTCCAAAGAGATATACTAGCTCTATGCAGTGGAGAATCTAAGGCTTGTTACAATACTGTCTAAGCTTTCTCTAAGATACTCCTATCAGAAGCTTGGCTGACCAAAAGCATTTACAATGAGTTATGAGGAGCTATTTATAGCAAAGGGTGGGGTGGCCCTTGACATTCCCCTTTGTGACAGTTCAACTACCCTCATGACTCTTCATCTACTCTATCACTGTTACATTCAACTATTGACACTTGACTTACACTTGAAAAGATGTTACATTACAATGCATATGTACCCATGTGAGACAAAATGGCTTGAGAAAGCCATTCAAGACATCACTATGACTTAGACAACTGGTGGAAGACCAAATCTTCGACATCCTAATGGTGATTGATAGTAGCAAACTGATGCCAAGCTTGGTAGTCCGCGATGGTGTCCATGTGCTCTAAGGTGACATCTTTCTGGACCGCTTTGGGGTTCATCATCTTAGGCAAGTGAAGTGGGGCTTCCTTATATCTCATTGTCCATGTTTGAAGGTAATCAACAACAACATGTACATTCAACAAGATACGTGCTCTCCTAGCACATCGCTACTTCCAACCATGGAGATGGAGAACTGCCTTATGCATGGTACCAAACTTGGAATAAAATGCCCACATTACTGTGTCAAGGGACAATACTTCATCCAATATTTCCTTTTTCAACTCTGCTTGGGTGGATGCTACAACCAATTCTCCTCCTTGCTTGGTTGTATGTAGCTCCTTAGCCATTTGCTCATTCTTAGCTATCAGAAAGCGAACACTTGAGCCAGTGGCTTTGGAATATGCTTTCGTATCATTGGCCAAGATGCTAGATGTCAGACATGATCACTCATTCATTAAACTATGCAGGAGATGTATGATCATCTGAAGTCGACACTCTGCGAGACTGCACAACTCTATCTTGATACTCGTCGAATGAGATGTTGTGCATCTCTCCTTCTAGATGATCTCCAAGGATCTCAATGTCTCCTTGGTCACTTGGGACTTGCTCCTCTTTTGGATGTGGTGAAGCTGGTGGGTCGACCTCTTGGTGATGAGGCATGAGGTCAATGTCTTGCTCTAACTCCTCTTGCTCCATATCCATATCCATCTGTTCAAATGCTTGCTCTATATCTTGAGCGAAACCCTTCTCCTGCGATGGTTCACCCTGTCTGCCTGATGCCAATTGTTTTGATGAGTCCATTACCTGTACGGATGCAGTTTCACCTGTCTATACATGTTGTGCCCCTTGAAGTACCTGTTCATGTTGTGCTTCTTTCTCCTGTTTTCGCAGCTCCTGTTCCTTTGGGAGTTGCTCCTTCAACTCATGCAAATCCTTCTCTGTTTCCTCTATTCTTTGTTTCTTTCTCTGCCTTTGTGTGTTTCTCTTATCGCATTGTTGCCTCTGTTATCACTCCTCTGGATCTCCAAGGCTAAGGAAGAGTCCAGCTGAGGTAACCAATGACCAATATTTTGACTCGGTAGCTAGCCCTACCAGGCCGGAGAATTCTCTCTCCAAAGAATCATAGCCAAGAGGGTCGTATGGATCATGCTTTTAGGCTAGGTATAAAGTGCAAAGGTTTTTTTATTTTATTTGATTAGGTTATTGTTGGATGAGGATATTAGGTCAAAGAGGCTAGGTAAGGGAAAATTAGATATGATTGCAGACATCCAAAGGGGCAAGGTAGGTAGGAGGCTTAACACTTAAAAGGTGATTTCATGAGATGATTTAATACTGATGAGGAGATAGTAAGAGCATAGGAGATGTATTCTTCCTAAACTGAAGAAAAAATGGACAAATTATGACAACTTTCTGAAAACAGAGCATGAGAAAACATGTATTTTTCCAATCAGCTTGAAAATTACCATATAACAGACATGAAATGGTTTATGAACTTAAAAAACATTCAAACAAATGATAAAAAAGAAGAAACAATGCTAAACATTCATGCCACATGTATCCCAAAGAAATAGTTGCAACTCATATATTAAAACTGGCCAAATTCTGATACGATAGTGTCTCTGATCAATAGTACAACATCCAACTCAGTCCAACCTCTTCCAAGAGTGAAGAAGGGAATGATATAGACATCAAAACAACCTTCTCTCATCTTCAGGGGTCGAATCCCTGAGTTGAGGAAGAGATCCACAAAAATTTGAACAGATACTTAGAGTGTAGGTAGGTCCAAGTGAATCCTCCCTAATTACAATGAAACTAATTCATTTGACTTCATGATGACATTTATCCAATGTATTTACCCTAGGTAACTTATCCACATGATATTTACATTTATTTTGACCAGTTACATCAATAAAACTTCGTTAAATTCCTTGAGTAACTGAGAAAGTGTGAAAAAGTAGCAAAATACCAGTTTTTGGTCCTATGCGCAGCGCCAGTGGTCTATGCGTAGTGCCTTTGGTTTGTGCGTAGCGCCATCTTACAGCTGAGTTTTGAAGGGGTTTACGATGTCCAAATTGATCTCAGGATAGCTCATTGGAAAGCCTGTCCTATCTAGTTTCTAGAAATGTACTTGATTAAAAAAAGAAGATAATATTTGGCCCTCCAAAAATTCAATCTCCAAAGACTTATCCTGTGTGCAACTCCTAGCTAAAAAAGAGGGTAGAAATGTGATTTTTGAGGTGTTTTTGGCCATTTCTCCCTATCAAATTGCCCGATTTTGGTGTGCCAATAATCAAAATTGCATGTTTACAACCTTTTGAATCCAATGGTGGTCTTGTTTTTACATTTGGAGGCTTCTATAAGGTGGACAACGCCTAGGGTGTTGCGCATAAGACAGTCCAACTGTGCAAAAATTGTTAAAGTTTGCACAAAAACCCAAAAATTTTAAAACAAAATGCCCAGAAACTTGTCAAAAATGATACATGAATTGTTGATGAAGTATGTCAAGCATGGAAAGAGGCCTTAGTAAGGATATCAAGTTTTCTCTTCTCCTCTTGCATATTTAGGGTTTCAAGCTTTGACTTCACTTTCTTGAGTTTTGACCTTGATGTTTGGTTTCGTCGGTTATAATACTTTTCCCTCCTCCTCTATATGTCATTATCTTTCTTTGATTTCTTCAGGAGCTTCTCAAGATGGTTGTTAACTCTCTCAAACCAATGATCCCTGTTTTAATAGATCATTATGGCACATTGCTCATTTAAAATGAGCTCATTGGCAAGTTCAACCTCTTTTTGCCTCTTTTGTGTGGCCTCCTTTGTTCTCTATACTCTTCTACTTGTCTATCCTCCTCTTCTTGTGTATCCTCCTCTTCTTGTGTATCCTCCTCTTCCACATAGTCATTGTCTTCCTCCATAGTGTTTGGTTAAGAAACCGTAGGGATAAGGTAGGTAGGAATGGGAAGTGGAAATAGGTCTAGGGAATAGGGATACGGCTATAAAAAATTGAGGAGATGAGGGGAGGGATTATGGAGCTGTGGGAGGTGATAGGAGGTGAAAATGTCATGGGATTTGGGAATGATAATTAAATTACAGGTTTATGGTAGGTGTTGCGTAGGAATTTTGGAAACCTAGGTCTTAGGGTTTTATGGGAAAAGGATTTAGTGTTATAGACATTTTTGGGCACTGCAACCCCAATCATATATGTCCATAAACCAAGGGCTCCTAAGTCCCTAAAAGTGTTGCTTAACACTCTAAAGGAACAAGGTCAGCTGATTAGATCATCTCCCAGAAGTTCTCCACAGAAAACTGCTCAGAACTGGTCAGAACTGGACCATACAGATTGCCCAGTGCAGAGGGTGCGATGCATCCCACCTGCTCAATGTAAAGGGTGCGATGCATCCCACCTGCTCAATGTAAAGGGTGCGATGCATACTAAATGGCCCTTCTGTAGGGTGCAATGAGCGAGAGTGGACAAATGGCAAAGGCAGTTTGCAAGGTGGATCGACATGGAATCTTCCAGAAACTTCTCCTATGACACTTGCCTCTCTGAATTCGCCCAAGGATGAGTACGAGATCATCAATCTCCAAGTGGAATCAAGAACTATCAAAGAGAGGAAACTAATCAAAATCCAAAAAGCTGACTCACCCCCCTGCAATCATCTATATATGGATCTCTCAACCCAGAGATCCAGAGGCTGGAATTTTGTATCTTGTAAGGAAGTGCTGCTGGTTTCTTGGTGCAACATCATAGTGTTGAGTGATCTAAGCTTTTCATGAGGTGAAGATGGGATTTCATGCTGAGAGTATGACGCTGGGTCATAACAATAGGTTGTAATCCTCTTTTCTATTCTTGATATTAGTAAATCTATTCAAGTTTTCCTCCACATTCTTGTATGTTTGATGATATATGCATTTGTGTGGTCAATATATATATGGTCCTATATTATTTATGATTGTAGATCATTGTTCTTGGATAGTGTTATGCTGCTTTGATTCCAAAGGTGCTCTTTGAAGCTGGGTAGACGAGGAAGTGAGCGGTGAAGATCTGTCAGAAGGGAGAGGAATCAAACAAGGAACTAAGCGCAAGACTGAGGTTGGTGTACTTTGTTCCCCTCTTATCTACTTTTCATAAAGGAAAGCTGAAGTAGTTTCAGTTTGTTTGTTTCTAAGATAGCTACCAGTCTTAGTGGGACTAGCAACTCCGAGTGGACACTAGATTTCCCGATAACAAAATGGCGACTCTGCTGGGGAGCAAATAGCTTGTTTGCTTTTCTATATTTGTTTGTGTTATAAACTTACAGACGGAGCCTGAAGTTAAGCCAGCTAGCCTTCGAACCGCATTTTCTATGCAAGTGCAAAGTAGATCAATGTTGCTTCAGTCTATCTCCGGGTTTTGTTTATAAACTGAACAATTGATTTGCAAACATCCTAATTTCCCTAGTGGTGGCTCTAGTAACCTATTTAGATCAACCCTTGTGATTTATATTTACTGACTATCACTTGCTCGGCCTAAATCCCCGAACTGTGCTGCAAACTCTGATCAAGAACTGGATCAAAAGTCTCGCACTGTACCATCACACCCTCTCTTCAAGGCAGTCAGTATGCATCGCAGCTCCCATGTGCAGTAGGTGGGATGCATACTGGAATCCCTATGTAACAGGTGCAATGGTCAGAGAAGGTTAATTTTTCCTTCAGACTTTTGTTTTTCTTCACTCTTTTCAGCTCTATTCAGGAGTTTCGTTGTTTGTAGTCAGTATACCTCTGTGGAAACCCCCTTCCTTTCCATTATTCCACCTCCATTGTGAAGAGAACTGTAAATTTTTTTATGTATTGTACGCCATTTTCAATTCTCTTTTATAAAGAAGTAGCGTAATCGAGCTGTCGTTTCTTGATTTGGAAGTGTCGCAAGTGTCGTTTTCAGTCATAGAAGAGAATCCGATTGTTCTTGATAGTCGATTACACTGTTACTCTTGTATTTGATTTGAATTAGTAGTTTTTCAAGTGTCGAAAACAATTTTCAATTCAAAATTGTAAAGTGTCGTCATTATCTTCCTTTCATTTTGAAGAGAAATTTGTTAGTACTGTCGCTTTGAAAAGATAATTCAAATTTGTACTTAGCATTCTTCTTGTCGTTCACACATTAAGAAGGCTGAAAAACAAATACATGCATGTGCATCTGCATTTAGACTGCTTGTTGGTTTGATTTAGGACAGTGCATCTAGTGTGTGCTCTCTGCTCTATGTTGAAAGAATATCATTTCTCTTTCTTTAGTAGCTAGGATTTTCATTGCAAAAAGAAGATTAAACGATTGTTTATCATCTTAGATTTCATTTTAGGAATTGTATATCTACATCACGCGGTGAACCTGAAAGGCAAATTTCTTAAGCAAGATCAACTGTAAAATAAATTTAATGAATCTAAAAACGCTTTGGAACCTAACACACAACATTTAGAAGTATAGGCTAGAGACGTATTCCGGCGTCGTAAAGCCTGGTAACTGTTGCTTTCATTGCTGGTTGGGTGATTCCTCCACTTTGAGATGACAAGTGCCAGTACGGACTTGTGCTCCCACGTACCGTCGAGTATATATTGGGAGACCACAATAGGCTATATCCTTTATCCATAGGAAGCCGTGTCTACTGCCCTATCGATCACAATGCACTGAACACAACATTCGGGAAGATTGACTGTCGTACCATAAAAAGTATTCTACAGTTTTGTGATTGGTTTGGTAATCCCTCTGTCTAGATTTCCAAAGTAGTCTCTTTCGTTCCTTTTCAGACTCCTTAAAGGAAAAGGTCCATCTGAGTACTTGTCACTTCAGGCTCATTAAAAATCGAAGGTGACTAGAATCATCTTTTTTTTTTCTCGACTCTTAAAAATTGAAAGAACAAGTTGTGTCAAAGCGTCTAAAATTTATTTTAATCGGAATAACATCACCTTTCCCGCGTTGGTCTTAGGTTGACAAAAATGGAGTCCACCAACCAAGGATTTCCTCTTGGAGGAAATCCTAGTCCTTTCTCCTCTTGGGGAGATGTTGGTGTACCCCATATGGCCACATTGTCACTTCCAGGATTGACAATCGGCTTGCCCGTATGGCTCTTCTCGACCTCTATCGTTCAGAACATCGTGATTCCTGAGCAATCGAGTCAGCAACTAGATGATACCAAAGCTACCCCCCAACCTTCTACTTCGTCCAATTCTCCCTCTCCTCCTTCCTCTTTGCTTGATGAAGTTGGTAAAACCAAAAATCAAGTAACTAAGAAGGAGAAGAAGGGGAAGGAGAAGAAAGAGAAGAAGAAGAAGGAGCCAAAGGCGAAAAGGGGTAACCAGGCATCGTCTAGAGAAAATCCACACACTGCACCATCCAAGCCTAAATATCCATGTGTCATTTGCAAAGGAGACCACTATCATCGAGATTGTCCTTGCTTCCCTCGGATCTTAAGGGACTGGTCTCCTCGTTTGCACAATCCGGTGTCGTCAACCTCTGATGATCATGTTGGAGGTACACCGTCAACTACTGAAAGCAAAGTATCTGGACAGAAAAGGAAAAGTAAACTTCCTTGAAAACTGTGTAAAGGCGATCACACCGTCCACCGTTGTCCCTTCCTAGACGAAGCTAAAAGAGTTTTGGACGATCGTCCGGTTTCACCGCTACGGCTTCCTCCTGGATAAAAGAAACTCTTGCCGAGGCCATCACTAGTTGAAAATCCAACTGACACGCCATTGTGGTTGGTCGAAGCGTCTATCATTGAAGATAAACCATCTGAATCCACACCAGATGAAAGTCAAAAGGTCGAGGCGGTAGTTGACCCGGTCTTTCCTTAAGAAGGTCCATCTTCAGATGATACGGTCACCGGAGAGAGCAAGAATGACACCGTTCAAATTATTTTCGTAAACTCAGACTCCGATGAAAATGGGGGCAGTCTACCCGTTCCTTTACCGCAGGAAGGAAGTTCGTCAGAGTCATATCCGGCCGTCTATTCGGTCCCACCTCCAAGCAACCTAGTCGTTTCCTTCGATTGGAATCTACTAGGCAGACCTCGTTTACCGGCTAGTGTACCATTTCGAATCATTGCACAAATATACAGAATGGTCATGGCCGGTACCATCATAGATGAAGGGGCTTCTGTGAGTATCCTTTCCTCGACTGCTTGGAAAGCGCTTGGTTCGCCATCACTTCTGCCTGAGATGAGAAATCTAATAGGCTTTGGCAAAGGAACTTGTCGACCGTTAGGGATCCTTCCCAATGTGCCGATAACATTGAGAAGGAAAACCATTCACATGAACATAATGGTAGTCCAAGGACCTCTAGATTATAATCTACTCCTTGGACATGACTATATTTATTGCATGGGAGCCATTGTCTCCTCACTCTTTAGAGTAATGTGTTTTCCGCATGAAGGAAGAGTGGTCAAGCTCGTAGACCATCTTTCGTTCCCCGGTTCACACATAGAAAATAGTCAAATACCATCCCTAAATGGTATTTTCATGCAAGGAATGTCTCATCAATCCCTAGTCCGTCCACCTGATGAGCGCGAGTGATTCGGGAGGACATGACTAAATCCTAGGGGGCATCCACCCTGGCCTGCTCCGGCAGGGAAACTCTAGGTGTAAAGTAGGTTTCCGCGAAGGAAAATGACTAGTTCGATACCTACCCAGAATTAGACCAGAATAAGATTCCTTCATCAAGGTTAGGAGGTTGGGATTTAGAACCACCCTTGTCCAGATGGACTAAGCCAGGAAGTGTTTCTGTCTGTGGTGTGGATGGAAACTATCTTGCAGATGCGAGAACTTCTATATGGTAGCCTGGAAATCTTTCACTATACCTAGGGGCATGCAAACCTTTTTGCATGCAAGTGAAGAATGATCATTTATTTTCTTAATTTGTAGATTCTAAAACCCTCAAACTCGTAGGATTGGTCACTCCTAGCTTGCATAATGAAAGGATCCGAAGCAAAGTTTCGAATGGTGCAAGCTTCATAAAAATTGAACCTATCGGTGAGATATCCTTATTATACGACTGGCACAAGCAGTTTTTATGTGGAGTTCAAGCTCGTTAAAAATTAAACATAAGCAATGAGCAAATGTTTCCCCTAGAGTTTAAGCTCATTTATTAAAAAATGAACCAATTTCTGGTAAATAACCGTTGTGAATGCCTTATCATCAGCCTTTGAGCCTTGGTCGTTGTCTCATCATCACCTCCACTCTATTTTTGGCCGATCATTCACCTCCATTTGATTATTTACCCCTTTTGAGGAACAACTGCAAAGAGTGATCCTGTTAGCCATCCTTGTAACACTGCCGTGAATGGAAAATTCCAAACCTTACCTAGAATCAGCTACTACCCGAAATTATCACCCGTTCCTCAAAAAACGAGTCTCCTTTAAGCTCTTTTCATCCGACTCATAAAATATGAAAATATTGTCAAGCGATTTGCCTCTCCAGCTCGTTAAATTGACCAGAAGTGCTATCCCTCCTCTATATTTTAATCTTTTTGGACCTGAGGGATTATTACACAAAAAGATCGAGTGCTTGTTTTGTTCAGCTCGTTAAAATTACCGAAAATTCATCCCTTTTGTATTATTTTATACCTTTTCGGACTTAAGGGATTATATGACGAAAAAGGATTATTGGAGTTTCCTTTATGTCCCTTTCAGACTCTCTAAAATTGAAAAGGACCGAGTTATCTTTGTCGTTAAACTCGTTAAAACCGAATAGCGACAAACTTGTCCATACAGACAAGAGCGAGTTTCACTGTCGCTAGGCTCGTTAAAATATAGCGACGGGTTTGCCCGAAGGGAAAATTATAGAACATGCATATGTTATCCTCCTCAAGCTTGAAAAAAATAAAGAGGTACTGGTCAGCAATGATTGGGGAAAATTGGGAAGAAAACTTGAAGAAACTTTATTGGTAGCAAGTCGCTCTTGAACATGACACTTTCACTCCATTACAGAGTAGGGTTGGGTTATTCCATTCACCGGTCATATCACTATTGGTCCATCACGCCATCCACTTTTGGGGTTAATGCTACCAATCCATGTCAGTGTCACCGGTATGTTCAAGAGAAGTCGCTCAGAGAATTCACCTGTGTCTCATCCGCTGCAATACATTCACGCTCCATTCTTTCATGACCGCCACACTAAACCTTGTATCATCAGATCATTTTCATCTCCATAAAAATCATTTGCTCCGTTCAGTGTCATAGATGTGGGATTCATTAAGGCCATCCTACGACGGGTCACTTCTTGTCGACATCAGCTCATTATCCAAGAAGTCGACCTAGGAACAACCCTTTCAGTACTTTGAAGCTTGCATGCTTCAATGGCAAGTTTCTCACTTCCGGCGACAGGTTTACATCAATGGCCTTCGACCGAAATATTTTGCGTGGTGTTTGACGTCAAGTCCCTTTTTCACACCATGTGAATTGTATTTTCATACCTTGAGGGTCATCATCATTATCGGTGATTCCTCTCGTGCCTGTTAACAGCTTACATCATTGGCTGGTAATCAGGCGATGTCTTTCCATGTTCGACTCTAGAACATTTTCACATGGATTGACTTGTACTCTGAGTAAGGATTGGATGAGTTTGAAGACCCCGGATCTAGTTTCATCCATCTGGGCTGCGATATATTCAGGAAAATAAAGACATCAAATGTACATCATTACTGCACAGATAATCATCCAAACTAAGGGATGATGGCTCTACCAGAATCATCAGTCTTCACACAGACGATTGTTTGTCCTATGTACATGAAAATGAATTTATAAAGCTGAGCATGGGAATGCCCGCCTCAGCTAGATCATGAAAATATTATGAAGATAATGTATTGTATTGTATCTTATTACAGGTCACCTTCCAGCTCAAAAAAACTTCGGATCCTCATGATAAATCATTTCACCCAACATCAAAAGATTAACGACCTCATGCTTTAGGGTGAAACTGTTATAGACATTTTTGGGCACTGTAACCCCAATCATATATGTCCATAAACCAAGGGCTCCTAAGTCCCTAAAAGTGTTGCTTAACACTCTAAAGGAACAAGGTCAGCTGATTACATCATCTCCCAGAAGTTCTCCACATAAAACTGCTCAGAACTGGTCAAAACTGGACCATACAGATTGCCCAGTGTAGAGGGTGCGATGCATCCCACCTGCTCAATGTAAAGGTGCAATGCATACTGAATAGCCCTTCTGTAGGGTGCGATGAGCGAGATTGGACAAATGGCAGAGACAGTTTGCAAGGTGGATCGACATGGAATCTTCAAGAAACTTCTCCTATGACACTTGCTTCTCTGAATTCGCCCAGGGATGAGTAAGAGATCATCAATCTCCAAGAGGAATCAAGAACTATCAGAGAGAGGACACTAATCAAAATCCCAGAAGCTGACTCACCACCCTGCAATCATCTATATATGGATCTCTCATCCCAGAGATCCAGAGGCTGGAATTTTGTATCTTGTAAGGAAGTGCTGCTGGTTTCTTGGTGCAACATCATAGTGTTGGCTGATCTAAGATTTTCATGAGGTGAAGAAGGGATTTTATGCTGAGAGGATGACGCGGGGTCAGAACAATTGGTTGTAATCCTCTTTGCTATTCTTTATATTAATAAAGCTATTCAAGTTTTCCTCCACATTCTTATATGTTTGATGATATATGCATTTGTGTGGTCAATATATATCTGGTCCTATATTGTTTATGATTGTAGATCTTTGTTCTTGGATAGTGTTCTGCTACTTTGATTCCACAGGTGCTCTTTGAAGCTGGGTAGACGAGGAAGCGAGCGGCAAAGATCTGTCAAAAGGGAGAGGAATCAAACAAGGAACTAAGCGCAAGACTGAGGTTGGTGTCCTTTGTTCCCCTCTTATCTACTTTTCATAAAGGAAAGCAGAAGTAGTTTTAGTTGGTTTGTTTCTAAGATAGCTACCAGTCTTAGTGGGACTAGCAGCTCCGAGTGGACACTAGATTTCCCGATAACATTTAGGGACTAGGAAATGATAGTGTAGGGGTAGGGATGGGTTTAATAGTGATGTAGGAAGATGTTGTAGGGTCTATGGGAAAAAAATTTGGGATAGGGATGGATTTAGGGTTTTATCTTGACCTGCCCAAGTGCCAATTGTAGGTTTTAACCCCGTACATAAATTACCTGCATACGAATTCTAAAACATAGAAAGTAATCAATGTGAGAGCCTAACACATAAAACACATATACATAGAGATTTTCCCCTGGATCCCAAAACCGGGACTACTAGCTTGATTTTTCATTATGTTCCTTTCAATGTTACAATACATATTTATACATGCTGAAGCATCCAATACCATGGACCGAAAACCATCGCATCCAAAACCATGTGCAAAAAATCATGCACAAAACCATAGGTAGGTCCCCCAACCTAATATAGAGTCCAAAAACAAAATTTTCTGGGGCAACCCATAGAGTGGGGTTACCTGCACCCCTCAAACCCCCTGTGACCCCCCGCTACACAATCAACGCAACGGGGGGGGCTCTGCCCCCTTCTAACCCCTCGGTTAACTACGTGGGCTAGTCGTGGAAATAATATAACACAACCCAACGTTATCCCACTTGTTGTTTTCTTTCCACAGGGGGCCACAAGAGAGCATAGTCATTTTTCCAGCCCTGCAATGCCCATTGTTTCTCTATACCAAGAGAACTTCTCAAAGCTCATAGATTTTGTCAATGCATCTGGTGTATTCTTTAAAGTGTCCACCTTTACCAGCAACCTTTTTTTGTCTTCTATCATATCCTTCACAAAGTGATACTGAACATCAATGTGCTTTTTCTTTGAATGATGTGCAGGGTTCTTTGCCAAGAAAATTGCACTTTGGCTATCACAGTCTATCCTTATAGCTCCCTGTACTAACCCCATACTTGAACACAAACTCTGCAACCAAACTGATTCCTTGCTTGCATGAGTGGCTGCCATGTATTCTGCCTCTGTAGTTGATAGTGCCACTATAGATTATTTCTTAGTCATCCAACTGACTGCACCTCCAAATAGGTTAAACACATACCCACTTGTAGATCTTCTTTGATCTAGATCTCCAGCCCAGTGTGCATCAACGAAGCCATGAATATCCAACACTCTGTCCAATCCTGGTCTTCTTTAGTAGCAAAAACCATGAAGACTAGTGCCACGCAAATACCTGAAAACCCACTTCACTATTGTCCAGTGATCCTTCCTTGGTTTTGACATAAACTTGCTCAATACTCCCACTGCATGTGCAATGTCTGGTCTAGTATAGAACATCGCATATGTCAGGCTACCGACTGCACTTGCATATGGAATACGGGAAATGTCCTCTTCCTCTTCTTGTGTCATGGGACAATGTTCAGCAGATAACTTTACACGTATAGGAATAGGAACCTTCACCGGTTTAATATCTTGCATATTAAACCTCTACAATATTGTCTCGACATACCTCCTCTGGTTTAACCAGAGCTTCCTCTTTCTCCAACCTCTTTTAATTTCCATTCCCAAAATATAGTTTGTAGCACCAAGATATTTCATTTTGAATTTGGAGGACAAATGGGTCTTCAAATCATGGATAATTTCTTTATCATTTCCAACCAGCAACATATCATCCACATACAAGACCAGAAAAATAACATGGTCACCAATTAATTTAAAATACACACAGTGGTCTGCTTTGCTTCTGGTGAAGCGAAGTCCCCGTATAAATGTATCAAATTTCTAATACCACATCCTTGGTGATTGTTTTAACCCATATAGAGACTTCTTTAACTTGCATACTAGTTCTTTCTTACCCTTCACCACAAAACCTTCGGGTTGATTCATGTATATCTCCTCTTCCAGATCCCCATGAAGAAATGTTGTCTTCACATCCATTTGTTCTACCTCAAAATCAAAAGCAGCAACAACAGATAAAAGTAATCTAATAGAAGTTACCTTGGCAGCAGGAGAAAAAATATCACCAAAATCAATTCCTAGCACCTGGGAATAACCTTTTGCTACCAACCGAGCTTTGTATTTCTCCACCTTTCCTTTGGCATTTGTCTTCTTCTTGAACACCCATTTGCTGCTAATGGGTTTCCTTCTAGCCGGCAACTCCACCAGATCCCAAGCCTCTTTTTTGTGCAAATATGTCATTTCATCAACCATGGCCTCTTTCCAGAGTTTTCCATTCTCTGTATCTACTGCTTCCTTCACAGTTCTGGGATCATCATTAGTAATATATAAAGCAAAATTTGAACAGAAAGCAGATGGACTATACCTTTTTGGCTGCCTTCTTTCTGGAACTGATCTTATCACACCCGGAGTTTGTGGCTCTTCATCTTATGATTCCTCCTCTACTGTAGAGTCTGATTCTTCCTCCTTTATCTCAAACTCTATCTTCTCAGGTTCCTTTGGTTGGACTTCATGTTTAATAACATCTTTCACCTCTCTAAACACCACATCTTGGTTGTACACAACCTTCATTGTTACTAGGTTCCAAAGCTTATAACCCTTTAAACCATCCTTATACCCAATAAAGATCCACTTTTTAGATTTACTATCCAACTTGGTTCTTTTCTCCTTTGGAACATGTACATATGCATCACATCCAAATACCCTCATATGTGAAAGAGAAGGTTTCTTACCAATCCATACCTCTTGTGGAGTCTTATCTTCCAATGCTGATGAAGGTGATCTGTTGACCAGGTAACATGCAGTCTCCACCGCCTCTGCCTATAATTCTTATCCTAACCTGACACCATTGAGCATGCTTCTTTCCCTTTCCATCAACATCTTATTCATTCTTTCTGCAACTCCATTTTGCTGAGGTGTATATGGAGTAGTCTTCTGCCATGCTATACCACACTTCTTATAGAATTCTTCAAATTCCTTACTGCAAAACTCTCCATCGTTATTTGTCCTCAGCATCTTTATCTTCTTCTCTGTCTGGTTTTCCACCAGTGTCTTAAATTCTTTAAACTTGTCAAAGACTTTAGATTTCTTCTTAAGGAAATATATCCATGTATTCCTTGAGAAGACATCTATAAATGATACATAGTACACAGACTTACCCAGTGATGGGACCTTCACAGGTCCAAACACATCACTGTGCATAAGCTCTAATATATGTTTCGCCCTCTTACCACCAGAGGGGAAACTCACCCGATTTTGCTTCCCGTATACACAATTTTCATAGAAATCAAAATACAGAGAGCTATTATTCATACCTTCTACCATACCTTTACCATGAAGTATTCGAAGGCCCTTCTCTCCAATATGTACAAGCCTTTGATGCCACAACATGGTCTTCTCTCCAAAGATCACTATATTTTCTGCTCCACTTTCAGGAACCACAGAACTATTACACCCATCAATAACAATGCTAC
This sequence comes from Pinus tabuliformis, assembly GCA_031772625.1. Lineage (NCBI taxonomy): Eukaryota > Viridiplantae > Streptophyta > Pinopsida > Pinales > Pinaceae > Pinus > Pinus tabuliformis. The sequence goes on along the minus strand of CM062808.1, from coordinate 470,793,899 downwards.
CTTGTAGCTTGTACAGAGTTCCAATCCGAACTCCCCGCATCAATACCAGTTCCCCCCGAACCATTTTGCAGGTATCCTTCTCGAACAGCATTTTTACACCTGCATCATCTACCTTGCTTACGAAAATCAGATTTCTGGCCAATGCGGGAATATGCAGAACACCCGAAAGTGTTCTAACCCTTCCACCTTGAAACTTCAACTTTAATTTTCCACGACCAACGATTCTAGCCTTCCTATCATCCCCTAAGAAGACATCACCACCATCATATTTCTCATACTCACAGAACCGCTCTCTATGGGGAGTGAAGTGAAAGGATGCATCTGAGTCAATCAACCATGCTTCACGATCTACATGTGTACTTGAAGAAGCCAAGTACACATCCCCACCTTCGTCTGAGGTGGTTTTCACCTCTGCATAAGGAGCATCATCGGATCCCTTTCCTTTGTCAGGAGCTTTAGATTTGCAATCCCTTTTGTAGTGCCCTTCCTTTTCACATTTCCAGTACACCACCTTTACAGGTTTTCTTGGAGATTTAGATCTCCCACTCGATGACATATTTTTGTTTCTATTCTGGGACCGTCCTCGTACAGACAAGGTATCACCATTCTGGCTCTCCATATTTTTCTGTCTCATCTCCTCCATCAGCAAGGATGAGACTATTTCATCAAACTGCAAGGTAGTTGCATTGCTACCTATTGCAATAACCAGACTATCCCACGAATCTGGTAAAGAACACAACAAACTGATGCACTTATCTTCATCTGAAATTTTAATATCAACAGATAATAATTGACTTACCACAGTATTAAATGCATTCAGATGTTCTGTCACTGAGTCTCCATCTTTCAACCTCAGATTATACAACTTTTTCCGTAGGAATAGTTTATTCACCAAAGACTTAGATTGGTACATAGTACCTAACTTGTCCCACAAAGCCTTCACTGTAGCTTCCCCTGATACATTCAACAATATTGAATCTGAGACACACAATCATATTATGCTCTTAGCCTTTCGATCCAATTTCTTCCATTCTTCATTGGACACTCCCATTGGTTTAGTACTTGGATCTACCGTGATCCACTGATCTTTATCCACCAACAGATCCTCCATCTTGAGTTTCCATAACTCAAAACTCTGACCATTAAATTTCTCAATCTTTATCTTTCCATTGCTCGCCATCTTCTTTCACCACCAGAATCAATCCCACAGATATCCCACGGAATAGGGTCTACCACAAGCCCGAGCGAAACCTCTTAGCAACAAAGGCATCCCCTTAAAGCCAAAACAGCTCTAATACCAAATTTAGGTTTTAACCCCGTACAGAAATTACCTGCATACAAATTCTAAAACACAGAAAATAAACAATGCAAGAGCATAACACATAAAACACATATACACGGAGATTTTCCCGTGGATCCCAAAACTGGGACTACCTGCTTGACTTTTCATTATGTTTCTTTCAATGTTACAATACATATTTATACATGCCGAAGCATCCAATACCATGGACTGAAAACCATCGCGTCGAAAGCCATGTGCGAAAAATCAGGCACAAAACCATAGGTAGGTCTGCCCAAACTAATATAGATTCATAGAGTGGGGTTAATTTCACCCTTCAAACCCTCTATGACCCCCCCGCTACGCAATCGGCGCAACGAAGGGGGGGCTCCGCCCCCCTTCTAACCCCCCTGTTAACTACGTGGGCTAGTCGTGGAAAGAATATAACACAACCCAACACCAATTTTGATTACGAACCAAAACACTAAAAAAAATGTTATTTAGGAGTGCAAAGAGCTGGAAAATTTGTGTGACTTACTTGGTAGAAGAGGAAACAAGACTTTGTTGAAGTTTTGGGAGAATTTTGAGGCATTTTGGTGCTCTGGGGGCTCACTGTCTTCCATTTGTCATTCACGTTACTCTTGGAAACTATACCTTTACACTTTACTTTTTCTTTGACAAATTGATCACTTGATATACATTGAGAACACTTTGACCTTTGAATTTTTGGTCCTTTGGAATTTTGGAACTCTGAATTAGCAGCTTGGAAATCATGTGCTTATTACATTTGAAAGACATAAAATTACATAGTGAAAAATAAAATTACATCTCTATTTTTTGGAATAAAATTACAATTTGGAATGAAACTCATACTTGAAATCAAAATTACAACTTTGGCAAGCATCTTCACATGTTTGCAAATCCTCTTTAAATGAAAAAGGTATATTATTTTGTTCACTCTCATACTTTTTCTGGCCTTATGCAGTGAAATGGTGTCTTATTGGACCTTGAAAGAATGAAACCTAAAGACCTAATGAAAACCTTGAGCGAGCAGAATTCATGGTGACTTGACTGACATAAAGACATGATGAAATAAACTTTCATGATTGATGTATGCTCAGTAAGACATGAAGGTGGGTCAAAAAGTATAAATTTTTTAGGGAGAGTGAGGTTTTTTACTAGGGCTACCATCAATGAGTAAATTTTTGAATGAAGACCTAGGTGGAATGACAAAAAATTCTGAGCGAGACCCTAATATGAATATGAAAAGAGGAGTTTTAATCACTGATGGCAGTATGAAAATATTGACTCTAACATTGGCCTTATTAGGGATGGCAGCTCCTTGGAGGTGTCAAGAACACCGTATACCAAGTGCCTAACCATGTGGGCCAATACGGTCAAAAACTTAAACTGAAATGCATGACTAAACGCTGAAAACTCAAATGACACAAGTACTTACAAGACTTATTAATAGTAGCAGACCATCGAGATTTGAGGGCTTCAAATCCTAATGACAACCACCTACCTACTGAAGAAGTATGTAGAATCATGTGAAGTGATCCTTCCAGTGTAACCAATCTAGCAGATGGCTACTAACTGAAATTCTTCTCTCACTTTCTTCGAGCAGGAAAAATGATTTATATGTAGGAAACTCATAATGAAAATTGAAACCAATATTTATGATGATAAACAAAACAAAATTCATCTTCTCCAATGCTTGCGAAAGACTTCCAAAGGGATCTTGAAAATCCTGAAGCATTGCCTTGTCTTGAGATCCAGCAGCAAAAATACAATTACTCCCTTCATTCTGATCTGAAAGAACAGTTGGTTTTTGATTGATAGGAAGGCATAGGGAAGTATAACCTTCTGCTATATAAGTGTTGGCTGTAAATTCCTCGAGCATGAGAAATTTTGACTCGATTTCTGGCATACTGTCTCTCTCAGGCTCATACTCCTCAAATTCATAGTCTAAGTCATTCTTAAACATAAAACATTCTTCAAGATTATCAAACATGACAGCCCTATCATCTTCATGAAAGAAAACAATATATGTTAGCTGATCTGTAAATCTAATTTCAAGATTGTCCTAGGGATCTTGAAACTTATGAAGCAGTACCTTATGTGAATCAATAAAAGGAGAAGAATAAGCATTATTTCCGTATGGTTGTAACAAGATAGCAAAAGGATCCTCCATAATATTTTCAATGGCATAAGTGTCCATATCTATGGGATCTAGACCAAACTCCTTTTCATCAACGGACCTTTCATTTTCTTAACCTTGAGGAAGATTTGTATTTGCAAGGGGCTCTAAAACAACTTCTTCTTTATCATTGTTCTCCTCTTCATAATCACTTGGAAACTGGCAAGACTATACAATAACATCATCATTCTTAATGGATGGAATATGGATTTGCAAATTAAGAATATGATTTATTTCTTATTCACTCAAAGGAGGAAGTACTCTTTGTTTTATTTGGACAAAACAACAATTGTCTTCTTTCCCTCCTAAAGTTTGACAAGGATGTTGAATATCTTCATTAATTTCAAGCAAAGGAGTATATAAATTTTCATCAGACTATTGATTCATTTCATGTGATTCCTTTTGACTATCAAGATGCAAAATTCCTTCATCTTCAAGCAAAGAGGAAGCTATTGTATGCTGACTATGATCTTGTGTATCAAATTGACTGGTTTCTTCAGACTATTGTTGAAGGGAAAAATCAGAGAAGGCTTCAATGATTTTTTCATCATCCATACATTCGATATCATCAATACTTTCAAGATATGCAATGAAACCTTCACTATAATCACAATAGCTTTGTAAAGAAAGATAAAACTTCACATAATGGTTGGAGAACACATTATGGAAATCTTTTAGAGAACATAAGCTTCCTTATGGTAACCCTTCATACCATAACCTAGCTATATTTTCAAGGGTAGCCATAAAAAACTT